>VSDK01027403.1:468573-481735 GCA_009767595.1 Symbiodinium kawagutii
GCACCTGGCACCAGCACCTGGCACACAGCACCTGCCGACAGCACCTGGCCACAGCACATTCCTGCACATTTCACCAACAGCACCTCCCGACAGCACCTGCCGACAGCACCTGGACACAGCACCTGCCGACAGCACCTGCCGACAGCACCTGGCACACAGCACCTTCAGCCAGAAAGTTCGCCGACAGTGACCTGTTATTTGGGAAGTAAGAACCCCTATAGCTTCCAGCTATCTGGGGAATGATACATGCACGTAATAAAAATGTAAGTTGTATCCTGACCAGCTGTCATGTCTATATCAACTGACATGTAAGCTGGTAGTTGGTATCTATCACTTTTTTTACATGTTAGCAAAACATAAAAAGATATATGTGTGGTAAATATAAATACATGACATATGTGTATTAATTCATTTATTTTTGCATAGAAACAGGAATAGTATGCTTAACTAGATAACAATATAGCATATGTTCACATATAGCCATTTAGGTCATTGCACATAGATGCGTACATATCTTTCTATGTATTTATGGATTTATTCATATATTTAGGTAGATAGATAGATACATAGATACATAGATACATAGATACATAGATACATAGATACATAGATAGATATCACCAACAACTGGGAACACTATCAAACAAGAAATCGCCAGCCATTGTCAAGCGAAAATCAGCCACAAGGCAACCCCTCCACATCTGAGCGCCTTGCGCTCAGCCCACGGTTTTCCGCTAAGCTCTGGACCCAGAGAAAGGCTGCGGCGCAAAGGACGATGCCCACCTGTCAAGTCATCATGGTGAGCCACTGAAAATCCGTTGGGGTATCCCTCTGACTTGACAAACTATTCGGAATGCCAATGGTGGTTTCTCAAGTCGGAGGGGTACCTCCCAGATATCATCTCAGAATGAATCATTGTTTATGAATGAAACCCCTAAATCATCTCATATGAGTCGTTGTTTATTAAACCAACCATTGTTGGGGGTCCCCAAACTGGCTTCCGAACCCACCACCTGCCGAAAAAAAATCACTTTTTTGAGGTCCCGCACAGTGAACTGCTTGGCGCAAGCCATCGCCTAAGGTGTCAAGTCGCTGCTCTGGTTGGTATTCCACGAGTGGCTTACCCCTGCCAATCCAGTGGTTTACAATGTGATTCATAAGGAATATTGACTACCAGTAGCAAGTATAAGTATATAGGTGCTTCTTAAGCTATAGGGAGCCTCAAAATTATCGTTGGTTTATTGCTATCAATGGTTGATAAACTGGATGACAACTGGGGGTCCTCTATTTTGAGAAACTACCATATCCATCCATCATGAACAACCAACCAGGTAGGATATGTCCATGAGGATGGTTGACAGGTCACCAGAGTGGGTTTGAAATGATTTTTCCGTTGGCTTGTTTCAGGCTTCATTTTGAAACCTTCCATATCGCAGAAGACATGTAGGGTCCCAATGGTTTGGTCATGGCTGTGACACCAGGTACTCCTTGCATCGGTGGGGGCGCAACTCATAGTCTTCCAAAGTGCTGGCAACTCATGTTGTGGAAGTCCAAATGGCTTTGTCCAAACATGGGTGTTGTAGCCCCAAAACAGCTCAGGTAAATTTTCCCTGTTTGGCTGTTGTTGGATGGTGAGTAGGCACCATTATTGCTGGACAAACCCATATAGTCACAACTACAGGTAGCAACTCTTCGCATACAGCCGTTGCCATGGCAACCACCTCTATTTTGGCCTTCCTGGTTCTGCGGGAGTTTCTGATGATCATCCCCTGTCAGCCAGCGATTCTTTATGGAACTACTATTCGGAATGATCAACGACTGTCATTAGTTTTGCTTGACTTACCGTTCCCTATGCCTTATTGTTCTTCACCGCAATTTCCCTCTAGCAATTGTCAACTGTTACGCTGTTGCTTATCCTCATTACCCATTGCAGCGCATGATTTCGCCGTCATTAAGCACTGTCAGCCATTCTTGTAAGCCTGAGTCTCGCACGATGCCCAAGACCAACAGCGGGACTGTGAGCTCAAAACCTTCAAGGTCGAAGACATCAGCAGTGGAACAAGGGGCCCCTGGTTGCCAAGCACCGGGAGATGCTATGAACATCTATAAACCATACTATCTGGTGACCATGGGGAGGGTTGGTTGGATTCTCTCTCCCCATTTTCTGGGACCTGCCAAACAAAAAAAGCCCATGGGTGGTCCACTTGAGTCCACTTGGTGATGCTCGTGTCAACTGATGGCTTGACAGGGGGGTGATGCTGATCAGTTTGTGATGACAAATGCCTGTTCTTGCGTGACAGCATCCACGTATAGCAAGCAACGAACACTTTCCACCTTACACTTTCTGCCATGTTCACTCGAAATAGACAAACCAGCCCGCATATTTCATCGAAACCACTAGGGAGAGTTCGGTCCCAACCGTATTCCGGCCACAATCGAACAACCATTGACTGTTGGAACATTAGCGCACTGACGCAGAGCAGTGTGCGAACAAAGCTTCCTGACGACCCATAAGTGTGAAGCATTCGCGAAGACAGCTGGATTCTCAAGGCAAAAGCCAACCCTGTCGATTCTACAGAGTGGTATCCCCACGTAGGTAATTTCATTCCAATAAGTAGATACATGGTTTGCAAGTATGACCGTGGTGGTTTATGTGAGCTAGAGCTGAGCTATATTGATCTTTGTGAATCATGGTTATGAATGATTTAAGAATATGATTAGCCAATTGGTTGTAGATGGCTATCTGCTACATTTCATGATTATTGATCTTGGTTGGTGAATCATGATGAATATCTGTACGCAGTAGTCATTATACAACAGTCAATGCTGGTTGTCAATAATTAATTCCTGATTATCATCGTGTTCATAATCATTGATAACCATGTCGTTCATTAGTTGATCATGCATGTCATTCACGGCTGTAATCATGTGTTGCCAATCGATCATGATAGATAGGTATAAAAGGTTATGAATGGCTACCTATAAAGACCATGTATATATACATATATATATATATTTACAAATACATATTCATATACATATATATACAAATACATATACATTTACATATACATATACATATACATATACATATACATATACAAATACATATACATATATAAACGTATACATATACATATACATATACATATACAAATACATATACATATACATATACATATACATATACATATACATATACATATACATATACATATACATATATGTACATATATACATATATACATATCATGTCTATCAATGATCAGCAATGTTGATAAACGGCTTTGAATGTGTATTGAAAACTAATGACTATCAAATCCCATTCTCACAGCCATTCAGAATCATGGTTATCATTAATAAATTGCCCGCGTTGGCTAACCCCTGTAGCCGGTTAGATTCCTTACTATTAATCCCTATTGTTGGATGGTTCATAGGTACCATCATTGATGGACAAACCCCTGCTAATTTATGGCACAATCAGTATATAACTGGAACTTATCACTATGCTTGTAGCTATGATTAACATGGTACCACAATGATTCATCCATTAGTTTCATATGTAACTATGATTAATCATACTTACAATAGTGATATATTCGAACAAATGCGAAAAACCTTCGAAAAAAAAATCAATGATTTATATATATATATGTATATATATATATATATGTATATATATTCACAAAAAAAATCCAGTTCCACGGCCTCTACGGACCAACTGATCATCGGGTAGCACTCCTCATAGCTCGTCCAACCCCCCGTCCACCACCGCAACCTGGTGCCCTCGCAGGCGGTGGTGGCGCCAGCAAACGACAACTGGGCGCGCCAGCTGTTCATGTCCATCCAATGCTTCATAGCACCACCAACCACCAAGCACCACCATCCACCATCCGAATGGTGGTGGATGAACTAGCCTATTAATGTTCTTAGGTTTACAGGCGGTGAGTGAACTACTCATCCAAAATCATCCGACTATCAAGGATATATTGCCCTAATTCTATGCTTGTTGTTTGGGGTTGGTTACCTACTACCAGTATAATGGTAACTGCAGGCATAAGGTTATGGATGAACCAAAAACATTTCAATGGAACCAGCACCGGATTCATGTGGCGAACCAGGATTGCTACAAGCCCCTACAAAGTTAGTGGTTTCAACCCCTATTGAAAATATGAGTCAACCAACCAACCAACCAACCAGCCATAATAGAAAGTCTTTCAAACCACAAACCAATTAACCATAGAAAATTCCATGGTTTCCACCATCATCAACCACTATAATCCCCCTATAAAACCCGGGAACCTTCGGGTTTGGATGAGCCATGGTAGTTACTTGCAGCTCGCATCCAGGCCAGCGGACATGGCCAGCGCGCAGCTGCAGTCCAAGACTGCGCGTTGGGCCTTGGGAGCATCGGCGCGGATGGATCACCCAAGACACCACGGGTCATTATCCAAAGCCATATATAGGGATGGGTCATATTGGGGGCCAAATTTTGGATGATGACCCAAGACCCCTGTATGATTTGTTTGTTGACATTTGAGGTATCTCTGGTCATAAACCAATTAGACTTGAACGGTTCCCTTCATTTTTGCCTGGGCACTAACTGGCCCACGGCTGCCGCTTGCAAGGAGGATCTTGCTAGGCCAACAGGCATGGCAACTGTCTTTCTTAAAGATGGGGGTGTCTCATAATAGGGAACCCCCAAAAGTGGATGGTGTATTATGATAATTTGACTGATGATGAATGATTTGGGGTACCCCTATTTTGAGAAACACCCAGATTGTAGTGTGGAAAAGTCGTCAACCTTAAGAGGGATATTGTCCAGGGATGTTACGAACAAGAACCAACAAAAGTTGGGTATACCGAAAGCTCTGATTGTCATTGGAAACGAAGCCACTTGGGTTAGCATCCATGGTGGGTATCCCCAACACATATGATCCTGAAACATCAGTTCTGGCGTACATCATGAATGGATACGAGCCCATGTGGCAGTGAACCTGGACCCGTATGAATTGGATGGAGGAATTCTTCCGGTTTGGTGGTGATTTTGCAGAGTCCTCTATCGTCTTGAATTGCAATGAGTGCAAGACGTCAACTACACTAGCAGGCTCTAGAATGAATACACGATGTTGAACCCGTCAAACCATTGATCGATGCCTTGTCTATCACCTGCATATAGGTGGTTTCTGCAATACTACGTCATATTTGGTCGTTTCTTGAAGTATGAGACCCCCGAAGCTATGGTTGGTTGACTCCTATAAACGGTCAATAAACTGGATGATTGGCGTGGGGGCACCCCAATGACTTGAGAAACCACCTATAACTGTGAAGGTTTCTTGGTACTGAGCACGATCCAGGGCGGAAAGCGTTGGTGTCATTTCTTCCACGGCGATGTCTACCCCAGCCATGCGCTGATCATCCACAGTGCAATAGCCTGCAAAAGTGGAGTGCAGGCACATCCAAGATCATGCAAGTATTGTTGGTTGTTACCCCCTTACTTGCATATTTAACCCTTATAAGGCAGGTTAAGACCCTTTATACGAATGCACATCAAAGTAGTGTTGGTTGTACGGTTCCGGTTGTTCTGCTGTCCACAGCTTCACTCTCGCTGTGCTCCCTGGCTGACTCCAAGGCTAACCAGCATCGTGCTCGACCTTGGAGTTTCAACGAACGGTGATTCCTTCTGGTTGATGCAACTGATGGTTGTGAAGTGTGTTCATCCTAGAATCATAAATCATCAGACATCAATCATCAAGCAATCAATCAATCAATCAATCAATCAATCAATCAATCAATCAATCAATCACCCTAGCGAATGATTAACGATGCTTGGTACGGATGAATGATGGTCAATGATAATTACTGCTGCTTAATATTGCTGCAACGTATGTATTTTTGTCCATCATTACATTGTCAATCATTACTAAGCATTGTCAACCATAACTAACCATTATTAAGCACTATCAACAACTACTGTATTAACCATGATAAACCACTTTCAACCATAACCAAGGATATCTGAACATATCTACACTCCCTATCTAACCATATCTAAAAAACACATCTACACATCTAGTAACCACATCTAGTACAGCAACCATATCTACCAACGCTTCGCTCAAATCCGAAGGCTCAGCACCGCTTCGCTGAGATCCCCAGCTCAGGTGGAGCTCCATCTGTTCCACGCCCAGCTGCCCAGCATAAACGCTGGAAAGCTGCCAGGTGGTGCCACGCGGTGCCACCGGCAGACCACCGGGGGGTGGGGTGGAGGGCATGATAGGCCGTTCGCAAGGGGCTGGAAACATCTGGAAACATCACCAAATGCCATGGTTTTGTAACAATCAGTTGGTGGTTAATAGTTCATATTGGTCATTGAGGGTTGGTAATGATGATTACTAGTTACTAGTGAACAACAACGACGACGACGACGACGACGACGACGACGACAACAACAACAACAACAACAACAACAAAAACGCCGACGCCGACGACGACGCCGACGACGCCGACGACGCCACCGCTGCCGCCGGCGACAACGACAACGGCAGAAGCTGAAGGAGAACAAGAAAAGAACAGGAAGAAAGATGTTGGGAGCTGCATGTATGTACACGTACAAGCGCGTAAATGCATGTAATGCATGTACAGTATGCACATGTTCAATTGTGGTGACAAAGATCGACCCGGATAAAATCTTCCTCGGGTATCTCCTGGACTACGCCTTATGATAGAGGATTGTGAACATGAATGAGGCACCCTTGCGGAGATGGTTTCTACTTTTACGGACTCCAAGGAAGGTAGGATGCGTATTGGTAACACTACTTCCCTGCAGCATTTCCGAGCTTAAGTAGGATGATCTCAAGTACGCGTGCACTGAATGAAAACCTATGACTGTCCATTGCGGATGACCGAACCGTGGATCCTCTACAAGAACTACCAGCGCATGAATAACAGTCGTCTGCATAGGTCTCACTGAGGCTGGACCTTTGCCATTTGTGCTGGCAATGCCCCGAAGAAGTGGCTGTTGAAATCTATCAACTTTGGGCCTAACCAAAACATCAAATTTTGAGCATCAATTTTGGGTCTTATACCCCAACCATCCAACTTTCCTTGTTTTTTTGGTCGGACTCCCATCGTTCACCTTGGGGCCTCCATCCCACTCCCACGCCCTACCCTCTCGTTGGGCAACATTTCGCTGCTGGGCGGATCCACCTGCACCGACCACGGAGTATCCTACAAGTGGGGCCCAAAAAAAGATCAAGACAGGGATCAGGAAGGTTGTTGAAGCCTCAGCCTCAGAGATTGCTCCCAGATTTGCTTCCAATTTGGGGGGTGCCACTGAGTGTCATGGGCAGTACAGCCGTAAGCCACCATCCAGAAATAGTACGGGACAAACCGATGGCTTGGAGGGTGAGCAGTTGGTGGAGAATCCCATCTTCTACCCTCGGTGAAACAAGCGTATCCACAGTACGAGTTTCAAGCAGAAGCTGCGAAGCATGTAGAGCAAGGAGGTCAGTCACAAACACCTATCACGTGAGTGTCAGTGTCTGATGACCAAACACTAGGTCAGTTCATTGACCAAGTACCACTGCTCAAAATGGCTGTGGGTCAGTTCACCCTTGGTCCCCCTGGTTCCCCCAGCATTTACCAGGCTGTTTTCCCTATAGCTTTGTTGGTGAACTTATCTCCCATTATTGGTTGGTTAATATTGACCCATTGCCATCTAGTTGGCATATATCCCCTAGTATTGTTGGTCATTATCCCCTATTGTAAACCATTAGCCAGCTAGTTAACCATTGGTTGGTTGGTTAATATTGACCCATAGCCAAATGATTGGCAACCCAGGCATTAGATCCGGATCTCCAGTAAGTCCGTCCCGCAACTCGGGGTGCCTGCAGTCTGCCGTTCTTGCTGTTCTTCCTCGGCACAAAACCACCCACTTGCTGCAGCGCAGTTGGGAGCATCCAATAGCTGAAGGGAGGATTGGTCAACACCACATATCTATACATGCAAATATAATCAAATCTACAGTATGTGTATAATCAAATATGTACCTATTCGATCATATTCGTACCCAAATGGAATCCTGATCGCCACTCCATTTTGATTCATCTTGGGGTTCTTGCAAAGTATCCCAAAGGTATCCGTCGCAAGCCATCTGATGGCAATCAGTACAGTTGATTCAGAAACGAAGTGGAGGTAGTTCACCACACTCCGACAATAACGACATGTCAGAAGCATTCTTTGCGAAACATCTGCAGCTTCTACCTTCTGAACCCGTTGCTTCTTTGGGTCAAGCGTGCTTCTCACCCATTGGATGCGCACTTTTGGAGGGGCAACTCCGAGTGTAGCCAGTAGCACTTCTGACGAGTGACTGATGACAGCTGCTCCCGGAATCACGCATGCGTGAATGCATGTCAATTTCCCATGTTAATCATGATGATTTGTGATGTTTGATGATGCTTAAAAGTGAGTGCTGGTGTAACTCTCAGTCTACAGCACATGTCCCTCAGCGAGACAAGAACAACAACGACGGAAGCAGCAACAACAGCAACTAGAACAGAACGACAACCACAAGCACTACCACTACCGCTTCTGGTACCCCAGCTACGACTACCAAGACCAGCACTACCACCTTGCACACTTGAGAGTAACTGTTATTCTTAGCCCCACTCATATACATATATATATATATCCATCTATCTATCCATCCATCCATCTATCCATCTATCTATCTATCTATATATTCTATATATATATAAATACATATTTATATTATATCTATTGGCTAGGGGCACTAAGCCGTTGCCACGCCAAGCTTCATCAATCCTCGCAACTCTGGCGACTCCAAAAGGCGTCCGAAGCGCACCTGGAAAGCTGGGGCGATGGTCAAGGCATGACGCGCCGGAGGCCATGGTTGTGGGTCAAGCCATGGGGTACCCCAAAAACCATGGGTTCATAAGGGATGTCCATGATAAATGGCCATAATACCCACATGTATGGATCACATATTGGGGGTTCATCACTGAAAAACCCATACGCACATGTATGGATCATTTAGTTACTCATTTTGCCGGATGTCCAGAAAGTGCAGTGCTGTAATGTTTTTTGGTATGCACTGTTGATTTACACCCGTTCATACATTGCTTGAGGAATAGCAGCTGCATCACCGCTGACATCCGAAAACCAACTGGCGGGTTGCAGTAAAGTATCCAGAAAGTCAGCAGATCTGGTCACAACCCTTAGCTGCGACCCGCGGGTGGCCACCAGCGGTCTGGACCCACGCTTTCGGTTTGTGGCTGTGAAACCCCCCCGACCTCACCAGGTACACCCAGAAAATCAACCTTGACAACTTGAATCTACGAGGAGAGAGCCCTTTGATAATTTGCAAATGAGGGTTTCTCAAAATAGGGGACCCCCCCAAAACAGTTGGTTTATTACTGCTAATGATTACTAGTGGATGACCCGGAGGTACCCCTATTTTGAGAAACCACCAAATACCATGAATTTGGTTCCATGTGTGTTTTCCGGCTCAGGTCTCGGTGAACATTGTCAAGAAACATTGATCAGCAACTGCCATCCATATCCATACAAACTGGGAACCAGGATTTACCAATCACTGGTGAATGGTTCTAACCCCTTTGAAAAATATTCGTGAACCAACCAACCATCCCAGCTTGGGGGAAAACATAACATCTTTAAAACCACCAACCAAACCAACATGAGCCATTGTGTGGCAACAACAAAGGGCAGCCTTAAGCCATCCAAAGGAGAACTTGACGAAAAAAAATGATGGCACGACTTGGCTACCCCTTGGCGTCGCAATTTGTTTGATGCGGTTAGTGAGTTTGGACGAACCAGTTGGTGATACCAAAGGAATGATATGAAAGATTTGTCTGTCACATGTTTCCTACTTTGCCATTGCATGCTGATCAAATCTGACAGTTCATCGAATGGCTTCGCGATGTTAGCTGCAAAGCTGCACGTCTTCTGATTCGCAATGCACCCAATACATTCCGATCATGGGTTCTCTCTCAGTCCCCATATGTTGATCGGCCCTTGCAGAAAGCTACACCTTGCTTGCACTTGATGTTTTTTCAAATTACAGAACTGACCAAGAAGGGAACCATCAACCGCTAACGTGGAGAACGTCCTATTGAGAGGAATCAGCAGTTGATCAGCGGGTACGGATATCCCACTCGCCAAAACTCCTTATGCATAACCAGCGGCTATTCGCCATTGCTGACCATTCTTGACCAACCATCTGACCCATCAGAATCCACAAGCAGAACTAACCATTACTATCCATCAATGATGGCCCAGCATAATGGTCATGGTCAATCCTATCGATCGCCACCCATCCTGCACTCCGGGCCGCACACACCGCACCTCACTGGTGCCAGCCTCATCCGCTTGCACTGCGAAGCCTTCCCAGATCTCAGCCAGGCAGCCCAAGCCAGCTGGAGCCGACTGAGGTTGTCAGGATGACTGCGGCATGGTCAAGTGACAGGTGGTTGATGCGTGGTTTGGATGACAGCTTTGAGTGACAGCAAGAGGATGGTTGCAATCCCAAGCAAGCCCTTCCCCAACACTGTAAGGAAACCACAGAATTTGGTTGGTACCTCCTATCTTGTCCGATTGGAAAACCCGCGATTTGGAAGTGACATCATCATTTTGGGAGGTGGACCTAATACTTTCAAACATGTCTGTTGGGGAAAGTTTGTTCCACATGCTGTTGATGTCTCTAGTGGAAAAAAGTTGCAGCAGCGCGCTACAATCATTTTTGAAGATCGTTGGTGGTTATTCTCCGACAATGCATCATTTTTCACGATTATAGCCCATGTAAAAACCACCCACCAGGTAACTCTGTCGATCATCCTGATGGTGACTCGCAGTGAGGGAACCCCAGGTGCAAGGTGTAAGACTAGAGCAACAGTACCATGCCATAGCTTCACCAACGGCCGTACCAACGTCATTGATGCTGTCCAGACCTACATGAAGGCTCTCCAAGCGCTGTTGCGTGAAAGTTAAAGAGTAAAAGTACCCTCCAACAAGGTACTTAGATGGTAACAAACGTTTGAACTGGGATGTAAGCATGGGTGTGAATTTGGAACCGCTCTTATCCTGCTAAATCATGAACCACTTACTATCTGGCGATGCACATCCACACGAGCATGGGTGAAAGGGAATCTATTCTGCCACGTTTCTCAAATATAGGTGTCACGTCAACTCAACTCCATTTGGGGGCAGATTTATCTTCTCAGAATCAACTTGCCCTGCTTCCAACAGGTTGCGCCCCCTATGGCTAGGGATTCAATTCTATGGGATCACGCTTGCCCTTTCTTTTCAAATCCCTGAGAGCGGCTTGTGGCCCCCGACTTCTCTGCCCCTGGAGCAGGTGCTTCTCACGAAAAGGGAGGGCCAGTCAAAAAAACAGGAGCAGTTGATTGTGGTCGTTGATGATGATGATGATGATGATGATGATGATGATGATGAGGAGGAGGAGGATGAGGAGGATCATGATGGTTACAGTAAGGGTTGCAAATACGTGCTTTCACCACATGCTTTTTGGAAATTAAGCCAGGCAATCAACACACAATGAGTTTTCCACTGGTTGCAATAGACCATGTTACATACACAAATCTCGGATATTGCCTGCGAGAAACAAACCATCTGAAGCTGGTGGGTGACATATAGCATCAAGCATGTGGGGTTGTCCAGATATGATGTTGACCCCCCAACTGGTAGTTTGCCTGGGGGGTACTGTACCATTTGTCTTCACTTGTTGCTGATGCTCAGCCACCAGTGGCCACCCAGCATTACACATGTATAAAACATCATCCCTTTGTTGGTTTTATGTTATCCATGATTGATTCAGCATACATCCACGATTTATCCACTAATTGGTTGTCATCTGCATGTACATATGTATATATATATATATGTAGATAGATAGATAGATAGATAGATAGATAGATTGATTGATTGATTGATTGATAGATAGATATATGATAATCATATGATATATGTAGAAAAAACAATACAAATGTGTGAAGGTATACATATGTATAAATATATATATATATGCAGTATGGACACATTTACACACGTATATAAAGATATCTACATATATGTTGGGTGTATCACCCGCCCACTAACAGTCACCACAAATGGAGAGCACAAAAGTTGCACCAAGAAAATGGCAAAAAATGAGTTTGGCTCCAAATGGAAGACCCTTTCTGGTCAGGGATTCCATTTACAAATTGTGATCTAAGGGCATCATTGGAAAGAGATCTCATGTACAGACTTGTAGCTGATGAATTTTGGACGAGAATCTCACACATATCATTGCATGATAATCTGATAGTCTCATTTGCACACATAAAGCTTGTGATCACAATGATATGTATTGGGCGCTAATCCCATTTGCCCACAGGAGCGGGTATTATCGTTGGGTGATAAATTGATAAACCCGAAGTGCTGCTGTCTTGCATTGAGAGTTTTCCAACAAAGGGGTGTTTGGCTGCTGCATGGTCCCTCTCTTAGAGGGGTGGGGGGTGGGGGTGAAAAGGGTTTTGCGAATTACATTTTTTGCAGCTTGTGGCTGGTTGTGCTACAGCCTGGCAGGCTGTAGCGCGACTAGGCCGTTCGGAGCGCAACTAACAAGCTCCAAAAACTGAAAACGATGCGAGGTTGTGCTACGGAAGGCCTGGTTGTGCTACGTCCTGGCGGGCTGTAGCGGGATTAGCCAATTGTATTGCACTTTGTCCTTTAATTTTAAAACATGCTGCTGCCTTTGTCCCTGGGATCTGGTCCTTGGCCTAGCACTCATCATTATGTAGAAAATTGAGATTTCTTAGTATAAATAAAAATTTGCTTGTCAGCTGCACTGCTAGGTCACTGCTAGGTCTGGCCCTGAGTCTGGCCCCGTGTCTGGCCCTTGGTCTGGCCCCTGGCTCCCGTAATTAAACCTAATTTAAAAGAGACGACTTTTGCAAAAAATATCAAAAATTGTTTTGCACTGCAGTAACGGAAACACAAAAGCGACGGTGCAAAACTTGTGCTCTCCAAACAGGATCGCTGGTGCAAAATTTGTGCTCTCCAAACGGGATCGCTGGTGCAAAATTTGTGTTCTCCAAACGGGATCGCTGGTGCAAAATTTGTG
>VSDK01027403.1:482542-495042 GCA_009767595.1 Symbiodinium kawagutii
TGAATGGGCCATCTTGTGACCATTGTGACTCAGCACACATGCACTTGAATGCATTGCCTGGGTTTGAAAAATGCAAAAACAAAACACAAAAACACGTCCAGAGGCAATGTAAGAAAATACAAGAGGATTGAAAACAAAAACAGAAAGTGCAAAAGTCAGAAAAGTTTTGGCTATGTTGGAGGTTTGGTGACCAAGGGAATGAACCACACTGGTTGTGGGGGGATGGTTTTCAATCAGTATGTTTCGGCTAGAAGGGTTGGGACGTGTTGGCATAAGTTCAACTCATGAAATTTCTAACCTGAGTGCTCAACCTGGGTATCCCAAAATGGCAAAAAACTTGGTGTAAATTTTCGGAGGTACATTTAAAGGAAATGTGTTTTTCAACTGCTACTGGGGGGGGTGATACACTCAACATATATGTCATCCACCCTTTCTCTTGGATGCACCACTTGCTGCAACCAGCCACCTCAAGGCCAGGACATGCTGCTCGCCGCCACCCTCCTCACGGGTGACATGAACTTTGCCAAAGCTCGGCTGGTTATTGCTGTGAAGAAAGGCTGTTTCTCAAAATAGGGGTACCCCCAAAATGGTTGGTGTATTTCTATAAATGGTTAATAAAGGATGACTTGGGGGGTCCCCTATTTTGAGAAACCACCAGATGTGTTAATAACTGGGGGCTTCTCAAGATGGGGAACTCTGAAAATGATTGGTTTCTTACTACGACCCCTATTTTAAGAAACCCCCAAATGCACGAATACACTCTGGTAAACTGACTTGGAAGCGGAAAATCCAGCATTTACAGCTGTTTCTACCGATTAGAAATGGTGATTTTTGGGTTTCAGTTTGTTTACAAAGGGTAGATGAAGGAAGGAAGGAAGGAAGGAAGGAAGGAAGGAAGGAAAGAACGAAACCTGCTGACATTATCATGATTCTTCCTCGCATCAATTGTAGCAGCAGTTGTGGGGGATGCGCTCTACAGAATCGTTGTTAGTAGCATCGCCGTGTTGTACCTCTCTTCGGTATAAACAATTGGCTGTCATTTGTCCAACTAAATCGTGGAGTACCATCAAGTGAGGTTCGTTGAGGTAAGCCAAGAGATTCTTAAGGCAACACAACCTCCCTATAAACGGGATACAATCTCGGGTTGTCCCTGAGTACAAGTCCTCTCAAAGCTCAGGAACAGCCAAAAAGGTTCCTGATTGAACATCCTTTGGCCATAGCTTTGATGGCCATGATCATAGTATGGTCACTTCGGTGATCATCGCAGTTGGGAACTGGTTAGCAACCATGGCTAGTTCACTTAGGATCACCACTTCGTGGCTTTTCTTTTGGCGGGTGCGAGATGATCATCGAGTTTGTGATTGCCGCCTGTTTCAACTGTCAACCATCATCAACCAGATCATCAACATGCACCAGTATAGGCCAATATGGAGCACGCCCAACAATTACCAACATCATTCGTGATTGACCAACACCACGCATTTTCGCATAAACCATCACTCACTATCATACAACCATCATTGGCCATAGTTAGTATCAATCGTTAAAAATCATTTAACCATCATAAACCCATAATCAACCAGCTTATGAACCATCAGAACAGACCATCATTGTACTAGTTAACCATCATTTACTATTATCAACTACCATTGCTTATCAACCATCAGAACTAACCATAGCCATCGTTCACCGTCATTAACAACGTAATTCTTAATTAATGAACCATCATTACTTAACTTTATAATAATTAACCATCATTTAACCATCATTACCAACCATGAACCATCATTCACCATCATGAACCATCATCAATCATCCTTAACCATCATATCTCAACCATCACTACGATATTTTACCATGATCCATGGCCAGCATCATGAACCCAACCTTCCTACTACCATCGATACCACCATCCTTCACCGGCACCGCCTCCATCCGCCCCTCCCGAAGCCGCGCTCCAGCTGCAGCGCCATGCGTTGCAGCCCAGCTGAACACCACTCCGCTGCCGCTTCGGCCTGGGAGTGGCGAGGTTTCAAACCCCATGGTGTGATCTACTTTAAACCATTCCAGTAAGATGATCACTCAAAAGAGATTTCCCAAAGAATAGATCCATTGATACCAACAAACGGGATCATCAAGCAACTATGGGAAATGATGAATGGACTATGAAACTTATTCAGTTTTAACGATCAGTGGTCTTGAAATCCACAAGCGGTTTTCCCATGAGGCATTTGAAAGAAAGAAGCGATTGATTGTGAGAAAATGGTATAATGTAATATCCATGGTCGACAACTTTATCTTCATCAGTGATGTACAGAAGCTAGAAAACCCTGGGTTGATACATGAGCTCAAAACCATTAGTTTCTGAATTAATTGATCCATTAGTTCAAACCATTCTATAGTTGATTCATAATTCATCCATTAGTTCAAAACCATTATATAGTTGATCCATTGACTGATCCATTAGTTCATGCCATTAGTTGATCCATTAGTTGATTGATAAGTTCACAACCATTATATAGTTGTTCCATCAACAACTTCAGATTCATAGCCGGTTGCTCAAATTTTCCGAAAAGACATTACAGTAGGCGATGTCCATTTCCAGGTTCATCATACGATCCATGTTGGCTATCATTGTTGGTTATTATTCCCCCTTATTGCTTGGTCAATACTGACCCATTGCCATTTCCATTTCCAGGAAATGGATTTTGTGATGCAATTGTCCATTCAATAATGATTTTGTGGTGATGGGTCACCTACTGAGGCTATCATTGTGCTTACCCCATAGTTTCCCTATGTAAAGCTTCATGACCCTTCCGTACGCGGACACGCGCGGGTGTCCGCGCGGACACGCGCGCCCTGGGCTTCCAGGCGTCCTTGGCCTCCAAAAGTTCCTCCGCCCTCTTTCGAAGGGTCGCCGCCTCACGAATTTCTGCGCCCCGGGGAGGAGAGTTGAAGGATGGTTGATGGTTAAATTGGTTAGTAATGATGCTTAATGGTGGTTAATGATGGTTATATAATGATGGTTGATGGTGGTTCATGGTGGTTGTTGATGATAGTTGAATGATGGTTAACGATGTGTACCATGGTCAATGATGCTTAATGATAATTAATGATGGTTATATAATGATGCTTAATGATGGTTGATGGTGGTTGATGGATGATGGTTAATGATGGTTGATGATGGTTGATGGTTAGGTTGGTTAGTAGAACATGGCATAAGCTTAGTGATGATTGATGATGGTTAATGATGATTGATGATGGTCAATGGTAATAGGTTAAGGTTAGTAATGTTGGTTAGTTTTGATGGTTAAGCTGGTTGATGATGGTTGTTGATGATAGTTGAATGATGATCAACGATGTGGTCAATAGTGGTTGATGATGGTTGTTGATGAGATAAACCCCATGCGGGTACCGGATTCCGCCTGCGGTCTCGAAAAATGACGCTTTCCCTGAACAAAACCATCTTCGTCGGATGGTTTGGTGAGGATCATCCATGAGAGGATGATGGACTGTGCGAGCTTTGGCCCTCATGACAAAACCTTCAAATCTGACATGGACGTCTGGCTGGTTGGTGATTGAACCACCCCTATGAAAAATATGCTTGTCAACCAACCAATTGTTAGTGACTACTAGGGAAAATAAAAAATGTTCGAAACCACCAACCAGCTGGGTTGCTTTTCAAGCAAATCCAGTGGATGTCTTTGAAATGGCGAATGGATACCAGGACACATGGCGCAGAAGGAAAACAATAACGAACCAGTGGCGGTTCAAACAATCGAGCGGGTTACTTGAATGGTGTGAGCAAATCAACACGAATCAACCATTCAAATTCTCAGAGGGCACGTCCATCATGGAGGACAGTCAGCCCTCATGAAGAAACAACTGAGTGAACATCGGAATCAATAATCAAGGATCTACCAATGTTTGAATGTTTGGGCTGTTGCCACGGTATACTTGACAGTGCATCCCGGCAAGTGGGTTACAGCCCCAAGTGGAATAACCCTAATTGCCTCGTGACTGCCAGTATCTAATACCGACTAAAAGCCGAACAAAACGGAGAGTCAGGTGGGTTTTCGATGACTTATCCAGCAATAATCTGTAAAGGTAGCCACTAAGATAGCCACTATACCCTGTTTGTTATCAAGTTTTTGACGACTTATCCAGCAAAAGCTGCTAAGCTATTGATTAAAAGCCCAACTCATCCAGCAACAATGATAACAACAGGATAGCCACTAAGGATTAACAACAGGATAGCCACATCCAGGATGAATAGCTGCAGGGTCTCAGCTGCTGTCTGTACACCCAGCGCCTCCACAGCGCTTAAGGGACCGACTATGCCATCCAAAGGGGCCTGCAAGAGATCCCACTTGGATGATCATCCCACTTAGTAACCATGGTTAGCAGCTGCTCTAAGTAGGTTATATCCTTGATAAATAGGATATAACCATGGTTACTAACCAGTTACTAAGTGGGATGATCATCCAAGCAGAGTCCCACTCCATCTGGCGGTGACATAGGGCTACCCCCAGTTCTCATCCAGGTGTTTGATCATTTGTAGTGATACACCAGCCCCGAAATCATCCAGTTTTTTTATTCATTGATGGTAATTAAACCAGCCCATTTTTAAGGGTTTATTAATGATTTGTAGTAATAAACCAGCCATTTTTGAGGGTCCCCTATTCTAAGAAACACCCATATTGGTTTGTCGCTTAGCCTTGACACGAATCTACCAGTTTGCCCTCGCAACAATCACCCAACAAGTGTTCGTTGGATGGCTCACATGTGAATCATGTGACTCAAATCTAGTTGTTGCGGCAGTTGGCTCGGCCCGTTTTTGCGCCAGATAGTTGGTGTTACCCATGTCGTTGGGTTCTACCACATACTATTTGGTTGGTTGTACCTGCAACTTGAACCAAGCCTTAAATACCAAAACCGACTCAAACTTGCATTGGTGCTGTGGAACCACATCAAGCTGAAGTCAAGGCCAGATGTCCAGATGGTCCAGTCCTTGTTGAAAGAATAGTTGATGACATGCATGGGCTAAAGCAGATTAACTTACGAACCATATCCACCAGCCATTGCAAGCCTTTCACTTCTTTTGATTTGTGATGCAGGGGCTCTGACCTCATGCGATCCTTCACAGAAATGATGGTTGCTTTTTTAAACCATCGCTAATCATCACTAAGCATCGAACCATAGATATCCATAGATTAGTTATCAATCACTATGATCAACCAGTATTAACTGTCATCTGGGCATGTGCCAAAACAATGGCGCCCCCAAAAACAAATGGTTTCCTAATAAAATCATAATTTTTGTTGGTGGGTTGTTACCTTGTAATCTGGCACAAACGCATCTCTCAACCACCCCTCTGATCTCTTTAAGCGTCACTAACCATCACCAAACTTGGATGTGCACCCCCACTTAGCTCAGTGGTCGCACTTCCCATGGTTTCGTAACGAGGAACCTGATCTTGAAGCATCACTAACCATCACCAACCAACCAACTTGGATGCGCACCCCCACGGCTAGCTCTGCCGGTCCGTGGTCACACGTCCCCTCCTTGGCTTCAAAGTCCTTGAGCTCCTGCAGTTCCTCTCGTGACGACTTGGTGAAGCATGGGGAGTCGATACCGGTGATGGTGCGCTTAAGCTTGGGAATGGTTGTTAATGGTTGATAACTATGGTTGATGGTAATGGTTGGTGGTAATGGTTGATGAAGGTTGATGATGGTTGATAATACTGGTTGATAGCAATGGTTGCTGGTAATGGTTGATTCTATATCAAATAGTGGTTGATATACCAAATACTTTGAAGGACAATGGCTAATAGTACTAATATCTAATGACTAATATTGGAGGGATGTTGCCAAATAAAGTTTCATCATGGCCAAGTATAGTAATGACAATATCTAATGACGGTTTAAAATGGCTCTCATAATGGCTATTGATCAGGCAGAATGGCCTGATAAGAAACAGCTATTGATAGTTGAGAGTGGATGAGAATGGCTCATAGTGGTTGAAAATGGTCGACAATCGACGGAACAAAGCTTAATCGTGGGGGAGTAATGCTTGACAATGGCCAATACTGACTGTTGATTGCTCATACAATACCGATGATGGCGGCTAACAATGGTTTTTGCGGCTTTTGCGACGACGTGCTCTGGGCCTAAATAGTACCCAGGGGCCTAGCATTTGCGTGCTACAATGAAACAACTACAAATTTATGAAGATGATGACACCTATCGACTAGGATGCTCAGCAAAGACAGGGACACAACAGAGGAAGGCCAAAGGATGTAAACAGACTAACAACCCGCTGCTGGAACTTGCTGGACACACCAGCCTCTTGTAAGGTGACGACCAATTCCCACCCTTTGCCCGGAAACTTACAAGTGCACAATCGCTTGTCATACTGGGCCCTCAGATTCCTGCGCAGGCCCGCTGTTTTTTGCTTCTCAACCGAAAAACTGTAAACCCTAAACCTCAAACCCTAAACCCTAAACCCTAAAAACCTAAACCTTTATTTCATATGTATATTGAAAGTCTAACCGCCCTGTACGGCCGCGTCGGGGTCGTCTAAACCCCTGGCTTTTCAAAGCCTTTTCTTTTCTCTTTTCCTTTCTTGTCTTCTTTTCTTTTTCTTTTCTTTTTCTTTTCTTTTTCTCTGCCTTTTCCTTTACCGCTGGCTTTTCAAAGCCTTTTTTTTTTTCTTTTCCTTTCTTCTCTGTTTCCCTGTTTGCTTTCTGTTGTTAAATTTTTCTTCCTCAAAAAATCTGAAACAAAGCTGGATTTCTGTTGTTAAATTTTTCTTTCGTCAAAGTAGGGTTTGGGCTGTTTTCCTCCAAATCCTGCCCAGGGAGCTTTTGGAGCATTTCTTATTCAAATTCTTTGCATAGAAGCCTCTAGAAGCGTCTGGAAGCCCTTGAAAGGTTCTGGAAGCTTGCCGGAAGCCCCCGAGAGATTCCCCAGCCTTGAAAATTGCCGTGGTCGACGCGGCCGACCGGGAAAAAAGCTCTCTTGGAAGGCTCCCTGCCCCTCTGCAAAAATTTTGGCCGTCATGGGAACACGCCCTGCCCCTGGGGTAAAAATTTTCGCTTTTCTATCAATCAGAAATTGCAAGGTTAAGAGCTCATTTTCTTTTATTATTTTTTCTTTCGTCAAAATAGGGTTTAAGCTGTTTTCCTCTAAATCCTGGCCGGGGGAGCTTTTTTGAAGCCTTTTTTTCCCAAAATTTGATAATCAAAGCTGGATTTCTGTTGTTCAATTTTTCTTTCGTCAAAATGAGGTTCAAAATGTTTTCCTGCAAATCCTGCCCGGGGAGCTTTTTTGAAGCCTGGTTCAAAAATTTAAAATCAAAGCTGGATTTCTGTTGTTAAATTTTTCTTTCGTCAAAGTAGGGTTTGAGCTGTTTTCCTCCAAATCCTGCCCGGGGGGGGTGCTTTTGGAGCGTTTCTTTTTCAAATTCTTCGCCTGGAAGCGTTCAGAAACCTCCAGAAGCTCTCGAAAGCTCTGGAAGCTTCCCGGAAGCCCCCGAGAGACTCCCGGAGGCTTGCCAGGCTCGAAAATTGCAGCGGTCGACGCGTCCGACCGGGAAAAAAGTTCTCTTGGAAGGCTCCGTGC
This sequence comes from Symbiodinium kawagutii, assembly GCA_009767595.1. Classification (NCBI taxonomy): domain Eukaryota; class Dinophyceae; order Suessiales; family Symbiodiniaceae; genus Symbiodinium; species Symbiodinium kawagutii. The sequence goes on from VSDK01027403.1 coordinate 490,165, forward strand.
CCCCCTGCAAAAATTTGGGTCGTCACGGGATCACGTCGTGCCCCTGGCGTAAAACATGAAAGTATTTATTTGAGGCGCTTAACAAATGGGATCTGCGTAGAAATGCAACGTTTTTGTTTTGGGTGCAAGACGGCTCTGCCGGCTTTGGTCTCCATGTGAAGACCTCGTCTTGCACAGGGGGGAGCTTCTTTAATGTCGGCCTCCCACCGACTGTGGACGTTCTGCACGGAAGGTACCTGGCAGCAACGGATCATGACGGATGATGTGTGCTGCTGGCAAATTGCTGTCAATATAAGCAGAGCGGGTTCTTAAAGCAAGTATCAACATCACAAATCTAGTCAGGGTGTGTTGATTGAGTAACATTGCTCTAACAACTGTTAGGTGCATTGCGCAAAGAGCAGCTTGAATGCATGCATGTTTTCTGCGCATTGTGGGCAAGGCTGGTTTGCATGCGCTGGGCTTCTGCTATTTTCACGGGGTTACCCTTATGTATCCTTTAACTCAGCACCCACTTACGGGAGGTCGTGCTGGCGGCGTTGCGCCACCAGCACGACCTCCCCTGTGGAGCCGGCGGGCGAGTGCCGTGCGACCCCAACCGGCACAGCGTGCCTTCGCTGTTCACCAGGCAGACCTTCCAAGAAGCAGCTTCAGGTTCGTTGACCGACAGACCGTCGACCCCAGCCAGGTGAAGAGCTCATCGACGCCTGAAGTATGGACGTGGAAAAGTCATTTGTGTCTTGTCTTCTGGCTGCATTGAGTTCTCCTGAGGAAGCTACGGATGGTTGGCTCTGCACCTTCGGTCGCAGCATACACCGCCGCATTGAAGTTTTCAAAGAACGTTGGGCTGACTGCTTAAATGTTTTTTAGTTCTGACATCAGAATGTTGTGTTCTATCCTGATGGTCTAAGGGCACTACGGGTGGTTTCCTCCGCAGGAGCTGCTGGAGGTACCGGCTCAGCAGGAGTGGCCGAGGCTTCAGGCAGCGGCGTCAAACCTTGGAAAATGGTTGGACGTGTTCTTCTCGGTTTTTTTCAGGTCTGACATCTGAGTTGCTTAATTTTGTCTTGATTTGTTCAGGATGCAACGGGTGACCGTTGGCGTCAACGCCGGCGCCGCTGGACTGTTCATGGCGGTCAGACCTTGGATCAGGTATAAAATTGACTGTGCAATGTCTGACCGGTCGTATGTATGAAACTGACTGTGCAATATCTCACAGGAGATGATATCTCAGTGGTATGCCCAGTGCAGTGATGCACTCACCGCAGAAGGTGTGACCGCACGGGACAAGACAGTGCGGGTCTGTCTTCTCCTGCGCAGGATGGCGATGTGGACATCGAGCACGAAAGATTTAACCGCTGAGCTTCCGATCGCCTCGAAACAGATGACGCAGCGCTCTTGGCCCTGCACGCCGTAGAGCTTCACCTCATTGAGAAGCGGGTGCAGATTTTTGTGTGTAGGGGTTTGGTTCTGAGTTGCGCACGCAGCTCACTGCCCACGAAGGCCCGAGCTGCGGCGCAGGTTCCTAGGACTGCCAACGTCTGGTTACGGTTCTCTTCGGTGTGCGGCATGCATGCCGCGACCATGGTGAACAGGGCCATTGGCAACATTGCTTCCAGGTGCTTTGTTGCTCGCTAAGGGGTCACGGGGGGCACTCGCCGCAAGCGACCTCGGAGCCAAAGTTAACAACATATTTGCCGACGGCAGACACGCAAAAATCGAAGTTGCACACTTTCGGGTTTAGGCGCGTTTTTTCGAGGATGTGGGCACATGCATCTATTGATGAACGCAGCTGTTTACTGACAGCACAATGCAACGAATGTTTCTCAAGCGTGCCTGGCAACATGCCAGTTGGGAAAATAAGACAAAAATGTCAGGCAGCTCGTACTATCCAGCAAAGGCACATGGGAGAATGCTAAACCCTAAACATTGCAGTTTAACGACGGCAAGCATTACTTTGGCAATATTTTTTGGCATCCTTGGATACTATATAATCTTGACCAAAAACAAATAAGGTTCGTTATCGGCAAATTGTTACATTTTGTTTCAAACATGTTCGTTTGTGTATAATCTGCAATCTTGTGTGTATAACATGCCAAGACGGCACATTGATTTTATGTCCAAGTTTTCTAAATGTAAAAATTCATACAGCATAAGTTGAGCTTCCTTGATCATGTAAAAAATCCCAAAAAATTGAAATTTCCTGCATACCTATCGGTCTTTAAACCAAAATGCTCAGCAAACTGAACAGAATGCTGTGCATAGTAAACAACATGTTTTTACCGCAGCAAGAACACCAGCTACAGGGAGAAAAGCAAACAGGTATGGACGCAAGACGGGGAGGAGGGGACCAAGGGGAAGAATGATTTTCTCAAATGACATGGGACCAATGGGCGGGTGGGTGTATGCCAACAAAACAAAACAACACATGGTGTAAGATCACTGTCAAACAACGCGTTGAACCCTAAACCCTAAAACCATAAACTGTAAACCACAAAGTCCTAAAGCACAAATCGTTGCGTGTAGCCAACGTTTTCGTACTTTCTCCAAGTTGCTGAGTGTTATACTGTGGTACAATGTTCAAGTTTCCGGGCAAAGGGTGGGAATTGCGCGTAAGGTTACGAAGAGTCTTGCCTGCACATGGCTGGTGAATTCCCTTCTCCTTCGACTTGTGAGCCTTTTCCCAGCTGCGGAGAACAATGGCTATGGCTCATTATGGCTACTGATGATGACCATGGAGATGCAAAGATGCGATTGCTTCAGAAGATAGTGATATGAGATGGAAAAAAGCGGAAGAAAAAAACACATATCTTCTGACGCAATCAATATGGAGTTGTAAACAACTATTGTTGGTAAAAGATATGACTAAAAGATGTGGAGTTGCAACCAACAAAATGGGTACGGTAGTCAAGCCAACTGAATACCCCACAGTTGCGTACCACTTTGGGGGTCCAATGATCTTGACATCAGCACATCAGAATCCCCAGTGGTATGGGGCTCGTAGCTCTCTGACTTCTTGGTTGAGTGTCCCGCCCTAAAACAGCTACTTCATTCCGCCATCATCATCATCATCATCATCATCATCATCATCATCATCATGTGATCATCATGGGATCATCATCTTCATCTGGATGTTGGACGGGGGGAGCTCGCAGCCAGGGATACCCATATGCTTCTTTTAAAGGGGAAGCCAAGGAGCTATACACCATCATCATACACCATCATCAAGAACCATCATCATGAACCATCATCATGAACCATCATCACGAACCGCCATAAATCATAAACGATCAACTTATGTGATGGTTATGAATCATCATGGACCCCCATAAATCATCAATGACCCGTTTTTTTCTGGTTGCTTATCCCCTGAAAAACCTGTGGCCACCCCATCACTCCACCGCTCCAGCCCCACCTCGGCGGGCACGGCGACCTGTCGGGAAGCGATTTCTGTGGTCACGCGACTTCTTGGAGACAAGCTGCTGACAACAGAAGGGTTTTATAAGGGATTTATATGGTTTGTTTAAGGGATTTATATGGGTTTATAAGGGATTTATATGGTTTGTTTAAGGGATTTATATGGGTTTATAAGGGATTTATATGGTTTGTTTAAGGGATTTATATGGGTTTATAAGGGATTTATATGGTCTTTTTATGGGATTTATATGGTTTTATAAGGGATTTATATGGTTTTTTATGGGAATTTTATGGTTGTTTAAAGGTTTTATATGGGATTATAGTGGTGCATGGTGGGTGAATTATATCTGGTGGCCAGTATTGGATGATTCGAAGGAGATGGTTTCTCAAGTCATGGGCGTTTTAGGTGTTTTGTAGGGGAATATAGTTGTTGACAATAGGGGATAGGAACCAGCAGTAAAACCAATACAATGGTTTCTCAGGTGAGTTTGGGGTACCGCCAGTTATCATCCAATATGAATCATTTCTAATTATAAACCAACCATTTTGGGGGTTCCCAAGTTGGAGAAACCACCATCTCAGTCGTTGATTGAGAGAGATTGGGATGGCTCAATACCAACAAGCAAACATCAAGTAAGCGAACATCCCAACAAACACTCTGCTCTCAATTGGGATGTTCACTGGGGGTACAGCGTACAGGGCTTTGACCTCCGGCCATATGTTTTCTTAACAACTGTAGTTGGGGACCAGCAAAATGGAAATCACTGACAACTAATTGCTCCAATGTTGACATTTTAGGATTGGGGAACCATCCATGTTTTGGAGGCAGGGCAGTTTTTGGTCACCTGTTTTACCCACGTGGTTGGAGAGATACAAACCTTGATGGTACAACGGTGTAGGCAACCACAAAGATACTCGGCAAAAATGGACCCATACCTACAGGAGCTGGTGAGCGACGAAAAGTGAATGATCAAACAGTCCCACAAATTGACAAACTTCTATTAACGCTGCTAATAGATATGATAAACCTGATAATATGACAAATCTGATCTATTACAAACCCAATAAATATGATAACTTCTATATACTTCTATTGACAAGTTGACAAACAGGATAAAGATGATGCTTCAATAAGCTGCTCGGTCTTGGCACTTGGTGCCTCCTCGCCATCACGAAAGCGCACCGACACCGGCCCTTTCTTCTCGGCACTTTCAGGAGCCTGGGTATGGCCGGGCTGCCCTACCTTGGCCATGTTGATTCACATGGAGGGAACCTCTAAGACCTGGTGATTCTCCTGGTCCTGGATGATGATCTTGTGACAAAAAGGGTATGATCCACCATGGTTCCTATAGCGTGGACAGCTTCAAGGTCACACAGGGCACAGCAATGCAGTGCCGCTGCAGCCATCTCCACCATGGTTCCTATAAAAAAGGGTGGATATTGTTTTTTCATGGTTCCCTCGTG
>VSDK01027403.1:497542-501212 GCA_009767595.1 Symbiodinium kawagutii
GGCTGTGTCATCATCCAAGCATCTACAACTAGCAACAAGCATATGGCTGTGGGTCAAAACCCTGTACCCCTTGTTCCCCCATCATTAACAGGGCTGTTTTCCCGATCGTTGCTAGTGCTTCTCCCTCATGAAAGTTGGCTTTTTAATATTGACCCATAGCCATATGGTTGGTATATCCCCTAGTATTGCTGCTTATTATCCCCTCTTACTACCCATGAACCAGCTAGGCTTCACCATTGTTGTTGGTTCGTTCACTGCCTGACCCTTTGCCACTTTCTAACCAATAAAACTGTTGACCCCCTATAGTTGCTAGTTGTTATCCCCTATTATTGACCATTATAACCAGCCATTGGTTGGTGAACTGCTTGACCCAACTCGCCATCTCACCAACTTCCGTACCCCAGCGCAACAGCTCCATCGCAGCTGGAACCTCATAGCGCACGCGCACCCGGCGCCGTCCGTCCGTGCCTTGGTCAACTGGGGATCATGCCTGGGGATAGGGGTCAAATAAATGGATGGTGCCTGGGGAGTCAACATAAGATTTTGCTGCTTTTCTTATTTTGGTTGCCATTATTTGGAATGGTTTCCTGGCATTTGCTGTAAACCGATTGGTTGATATAAAATCCTTGGATCCCATGACTACGGTACCGCACCATGGCCGATAGAAATGCATGTAGCATGTATGTCTACATATAGCCAGCAGAGACCAATCATTCAATCCAAAACCTGTACAACTGTTGTATCAGCATATTTGACCAATCAGGATATGCAGGAACTACGGCCGTTATCGCTGCCGCTAGCCTGTCGACCTTCCATATCATGAAGCGGTGGTGGGGGGTTACCAGGAAAGGCTCAAAATGGATCTACCCCTATTATTGCTACTCATATCCCTCTTTTCTATGGTCGGATGTTAAGAGTTGCCAACCAGCCCACCAACCAACCAACCCAACCCAACCCAACCCAACCCAACTCAACCCAACCCAACCCACCAACCCACCCACCCACCAACCAACCAACCCACCTCAATGTGGCTCCTCCCCTCTGAGCTGGCCCGACTGCCCATGACGACAACCGGCAGAGTCGTAGCGGAGTGTGTGTGGCTTTCGCTTTTGTTTGGAGGGCTTGCAAAGTGGGTTGCTATCGCATCCAAAAAAGAAATCAAATCAACCTCTGGAATGATCTGAATTGTTTTGCTTGCAATCAAATGAAGTACAAAAAGTAAGCGGGATTGAAGATTCACAGGAACCCTGGCTATGGAGCAAGACATGATCATACAAGGCTGAATGGTGCTCACAAATTTATCCCAGTCTTTATATGGCTGTATGTGTGTCATCCAGGGATAAACCCCAGAAAGTCCACAAAATATCGAATCTGTGAAATTATGAAAGCAAAAAAGTCGTCTTTGAGAAAGTTGTGGTGGTTTCAAAGGCTAAGATCTATTGTGCTGCTTTGCACTTGTCTTGCTTGCAAGCTTGCATGGCACAGCGGACGAGGTCTTACAGCTGTAATGATGCTCCACGGTGGTTGATGGATTAATTCGGTTTACTAATCACATGGTTCGTGGTTCTTCATGATTAAGAATTAATGATCAATGATGGCCAGTGGCTTTTGGTGGTTCACGATGGATAGTGGTTTTTGGTGGTGATGGTCAATGGTTCATGTCGTTTCATGATGATTAATGGTTCATGTGGATTCAGAATTGATACTTATCCAATGATCAAAACACAGCCGTCTCTCCAATAGTCGATGTTTTGCGTCTACAAATGACTCTGCAACGAAAAACCATTCGAAAGATCGGAGGCCCATGGAAACTGAAGAGAACCCACAACCCACAAACAAGGTGACACCTTCTGCACTGGATGCGAACTCGTTATTTTCCCCTTCTGCAAAGAGCAGGACTTCGACCAACCAGTGCCACTGTGAATCCGAGGCAGTGCATCTCTGCTGAAGAACCAACATTGAAAGATTCCCAACTTAAAAAGGCGTGACCAGGGTTATAACCATTTATAACCCTATAAATAACCATTTATAACCCTTTAAATAACCCAATTGATCATTTTTCTAACCTGGGTCATTTCCAGGTCCAGCGATCTCTCCTGGATGGTTTCCCGCTGGTCAGATTTCTGGGGGCTACCCACCATTCAAGGCCCGACTTCCAGGTACAAGCCACCTGGCTATGGGTCAATATTAACCAACCAACAATGGGGATTTCCACCAACAATTTCATAGGGAAAACAATCGTTAATGATAGGGGAACCAGGGGTACAGGGTTTTGACCCATAGCCACCTTGGATTTTAGGATTTCACGGCAAAACATGCCTGGCTGCTTGGGTCAAAAAGCCTCACCGCCTCACTTTTCACATCCCAAGAACATAAAAGTCCAATGGTCGAGCTGTCCACAGCTAGTTGTTCGCTTGATCCGCCGTAGTTCGCCATTGATGTTCGCCAGCATAACAATTAATACTGGCCATCATTAACCCATATTAACATGTACCAACCATAGTAAAAACCCTCATCATTATGTAACTGCTGCTGATCACTATTAACCGCTAAGTAACCACCATTAATCACTAGCGATCACTACTAATCAACATTAACCCACTATGAACTGCTGAGGATTGATTGCTATATCAACCAACTATCTATAACCATGATTGACCATTACTAACCATTATGAACTGCTATCATAACCATTATTCACCAGTGTTAACCATTATTAATCAATCATAGGGTTGGCGAAGGTTGGTTAACCATTATTAGTTAACCATAAGTACTATTCTAGCCAGTATTATAACCATTGTTAACCATCATTGACGAGCATTGACCATTAACTAGCCATATTCACCAACTGGTTAATCAGTATGAATATTACCAACCATTTCCAACCAGTATTAACCGGTATTAACCAACCATTATGATTTACCACTACGAACTTCTATGATCCAGACCAACCTTCGCAGTGCGGCTTGCAGTCAGCCCAGCTCGCGACGCGCAAACTGCACCTTGCGGTCGTTGCTGCATCTCCACCAGTGGCCTCCAATTTTGGGCGCAGCACTTTGGTGTCGGAGATCAAGTTGACTGGTTGGAAAATCAAGGCATTGAACGTATATATATATATATATATGTATATATAATGAAACATACATAGTTGAAAATTATACATATTATATATATAATGAAACATACATAGTTGAAAATTATACATATTTATTCATTTGCATGATATTTGTATAATATATATATATATATATATGGTCCCCCCCCCTCCAATAACGGTAACTTATGGTAGGATCACTTGTTCCCTGATGAGTACATCAAGACACTGGATTCAAGATTCAAGATTACAGGAAAAATTTTTTGAATCCAAGGCCTGGCCTTGAATCTTAAATCTTGAATGGCCATCTTGAATGGCCAGTCCAGAAAACCAAAAAAAACTCGAGAAAACCAAAAAACTAAAAAAACCAAAAAAAACAATATTTTGAGACTCTTTGATGGGGGTCTGGATGAAAAACCAAAAAAACCTCGAGAAAACCAAAAAAACCAAAAAAAACAATATTTTGAGACTCTTTGGTGGGGGTCTGGATGAAAAACCAAAAAAACCTCGAGAAAACCAAAAAAACCAAAAAAAACAATATTTTGAGACTCTTTGGTGGGGGTCTGGATGAAAAAC
>VSDK01027403.1:501436-511436 GCA_009767595.1 Symbiodinium kawagutii
GTTTTTTGGGTTTTTTTGGTTTTTTTGGTTTTCTCGAGGTTTTTTTGGTTTTTCATCCAGACCTCCACCAAAGAGTCTCAAAATATTGTTTTTTTGGTTTGTTTGGTCTTTTTGGTTTTCTCGAGGTTTTTTTGGTTTCTTGGATTGGCCGCTCACCAAAGAATCTCAAAATATTGGTTTTTTGTTTTTTTTTGGTTTTTTTTATTTTCTCGAGGGTTTTTGGTTTCTTGGACTGGCCTCTCACCAAAGAGTCTCAAAATATTGTTTTTTTTTAAATCTTTTTGGTTTTCTCGAAGTTTTTTTTGTTTTTTGCTCAACCCCCATTCTCAAGACCTCTGGAAAATTGGTGTTTTTAGTTTTTTGGTTTTCTCGAAATTGCTTACACTGTTGGAAATAGCAAGAACCTGGGTACAATTCAGCAACCAAAAATCACAGCTCATGGGCAAGTCTTACAATTGATTAACAAACTCCAAATTTGAAAATTGCATAAGCATGCTAAAAATATTGTGTTTCTACAGTGTTCATGTCTCCACCTCCCACTCCCTCATCTGTAAATCGAATAAGCAATTTCTCAAATTACTATACATACAAAGATAGAGAATCATAGAGAAGCAGACTATGCATATAATAGATGTTTTGGTTATTGATAAAACTAGATAAAGAGATAATCATAGAGAAGGAGAGAATAGATATAATAGGGAATTTATTTAATTGTTAAATATGGAGGGAATGAAGATCATAGAGAAGAAGAGAATTCTTAAATTGCTATATGCACAGAGAGCAGCAAGATCAGAGAGAAGAAGATAATACATATAATAGAGAATTTATTCTATTATTATATAGTAGAGAATTTATTGTATTTAAAAAAGGGAGAGAGATATAGAATCAAATAGAAGAAGATCATGAATAAAATGGAGTTGAATTTACTATATACACAACAGGCGAGGGAGAATCATAGAGAAAAAAAATTAAATATAGTAGAGAGTTTTAAAATCTTTGTCATAAGTATATATGCGCGTATATACATTTAGAGGGAGAACCTTTGGAGAATTCATTTTCTTATGTTTGTAGAAGAGAAGGATAATCATAGAGAAGAAAACCATCAATATGATATGGAATTTGATGTTGAGAGCCAAAGAGAAGAAGATAAGATTTAATACTGTGGTCTAGAGAGAGGGGCTAGATATATAAATTCACTTCGTTGTTCTAAATAGAGAGAGAGAATCATAGAGAAGGAGAGAATAGATATAAGAGAGAATTAGCCAAACTACAATACATGTAGAGAGAAAAAACTATAGAGAAGAAGAGAAGATCTACAATAGACACTTTGTTCAATTATTTTACATTTAGAGAAAAAGAGAGAATCATAGAGAAGAAGCAATACATTAGAAGATTGATTATCTTAGACAGAGAGAGAATCGGAGAGAAAAAGGAAATGAATATAAAAAAGAGAATTCAATCTTTTATTCCATAGAGACAGAGAGAGAGAGATTCATAGAGAAGAAGGAAATCAATGATTTTATCCCATAGGGACAGGGAGAAAGAGATTCATAGAGAAGAAGAGGACCAATACGACAGAGGCGGGGGTCTGCTTTATTTTTATTATATTGAGAAAAAGAGAATCAGAGATGTGCCAGCAAACAATGACCGGTATTCCATTTTGTCCCTGATAGAATCAGGTTGAATCTTCAGACAGCCTTTTTTTACATGATCCCACCCTCCAAATGCTTGGTTGAACACCCACTGTGTGCCAGCAAACAATGACGGGCATTCCATCTTGTCCCTGATGGAATCAGGTTGAATCTTCAGTCATCCCTTCTTTACATGATCCCACCCTCTAAATGCTTGGTTGAACACCCAATGTGTGCCAGCAAACAATGAATGGTGTTTCATCTTGTCCCTGGAATCAAGTTGAATCTTCAGTCAGCCTTTTTTTACATGATCCCACCCTCCAAATGCTTGGTTGAACGAACAAATTGTGCCAGCAAACGATGAATGGTGTTTCATCTTGTCCCTGATGGAGTCAGGTAGAATTTCCGGTCAGCCAGCAAACAAGGGATCACATCCCCTATGTTGAATCATGTCAGACATGCGCAGCTGTGAGGAAAAAGAGGTGAAACAAACACATTTTCCCGTTATTGGTGGGGGGGGTAGCATATATATATATATATATACATCAAAACATTCAACATGTCCCAAAGATTCTGACATACATATCTCGAAATTGCAAATGTGCGTTATCTATTTACATATGTACACAGAATACAGAGAGATATTTATTTACTTGTAAATATACATTTGAATATTTGCAATGACATACTTTATAGCCAGCCAGTCGGATTTTCCAGGCTGTGACTGGTACAGTGACACCTCCCGAGACAGTTTACTTCCACAAGTAGACGGTACAAGGATCCTGATGACCTGGATGAGCAGTTCAAGTGCTTGTGGCAGGTGTTCTTTTGGGGGGAAAGGAGCACACCTGCTGAGGAAGCGACCGCCACAAGTCGCTTCCAGAGATGCAGTGAAAGCTGTATCGACGCTGATGATTTGTACAAAGGAAAAGGCCAAGTGTCAAATGTGGAGGACATGGATGTGCCAACTTTGGCAAAGGCTGAAAGTCTGACAGCAAAAACTCAAAGGCAAAAAGCTGAGAAACCTGTTGCTCCGAAGAAGGGTGCTGCATTGATCCTTGCCAGAGATCCCAAGAAGAAAAGAAAGCCTGACAGTTCCGAAGATACACGCTGCGATTCGCCGATTGACTTCAATAATTTGAAGGAGAAGAAGAAGAAGAAGAAGAAGAAGCGCTAACTGAAACCACCGGAATTGAAGCCATGGAGCGAAAAAAAGAAGCATTGACTGCTCAGCAGGTAAGCCGTTTTGACCCACTCTCTGAGCAGGCAGTGATAAATATCACTGCCTGACACATGTTCAGAGTTTCGTAGATATGCATCAGCTCTACTAACCCTAGTACAATTAATGCCTATTAACCTTCCATGCCCAGAAGGTCATCTCAGGATTCATACAATCAAGCTTTCAGAGTCGGATTTAGACGGCTGGATTTTCTACATAGATATCTTGAATATATCTTGAAGTGATATGTTTTATCAGATATGATGTTTATCACAAAACCACATGTTTTGATCTGATTCGTCTACCTATCTGTCTGTATAACTATATGTGATCTATAAATGCACATTATATGTATATACATATGATGAACTGAATAGGTCAATCACCGGAATCATCTCGAACTGGCTGAGACTTTCCCGCTGAACGAGGGAGGCACCAGACCGTCCCTCAGTCCCCGGCTCGTGAGTTTCTCCCCACGTTTCAGATTCACCGGCGTGCGCAGCGGAAAGTAAATGGGAAACCTTGTTGCGAGGACACCGGCGGAGCTGGACACCGGCAAACCGACTGAGATCGCAGCACACAGGGGCCTCCTAAGGTTACAAGTTGCTTGAGATTGGCCATTAAATCTCTGCTATGACTGGTACCCTGCTTGTAACCGAGCTAAATGGGGGGTACAACGTACGACCTTGTAGGATGTAGTGTTGGAGATGAGACTAGTCATCGAGATCAGATTGGTGATCGGAATGTCAACAGCTGGCTCGGATTGGCTCAGCTGACACCACTGTTTCTCTGTCGCCCATGCGCCCATGGGTCACCCGGCCATGAAAACATTCCTTCGGAGTAGCTCTCCGGGTTGATGGACACACTTAATCCAGGCGCACCTGGCTAGACACTGGGGCCATGCCAAAATCCTGGGTCCACCAGTCATAATGACCTTGTGCTCATCCAGCTTCAGCTGGTTCTCATTGCGAAGTCATTGGTTCGATTCGAAGTGCCCCATCTCAGCTGGCAGAAGTCGTGCCCGCTAGCATCAGTTTCGATCAAATACTTTCCCCATATCAGTGCTGCTTGTGGATCAACCCCTGCTATGAGCTGCTGAGTGACACTTCATGATGGCAACCAAGAAACTGGTGGTTGATGATGGTTAGCAAATCATCGCTAAGCATTCACACAGCTGTCCCCTGTCCTGTGTAGAGCTCGCAGTGAAAGTAGCCCGCGAAGCCATGCACCAGTGCATCCACCTGCGCGGTAGCGTGCTACTGGAGATGACGTGGGCCCGGCGCGTGCGGTCGCCGCCCGTCGTGGGGCGTTTGGTGGTTCCATCTGGGGGGACAAGTGATGCGATTGGCAAGAAACGGCGAAGAAATGTCAGCGAACAACCACCAACCAACAACTATCAACAACCAAGAACCAACAACTATATACATCAACATCTAACAACCAACAGCTTTCAACACCAAAGAACCCACAAGCCCAAAAAACGCATGCGCTTTGTGACCACTCTGACTGCAGAGGTCAGGATGTTTCCCTTGCCATGTACAGCCACGAATGATCCCAGTGACCTCAGAGGTAAAGTCGATCTGTGCATACCTGGGCGTCCCAAGCAGCCAGTTGGTCAAGATTATCATGGTGATATCCCACTCCCAGGCCATCAATAGGCATGTCTATATCCATGAAGTATAGCAGTAAAGACTAGACCTCTACACAGGTCCAGTATATCATGTTGAGGAATGTAGGTTCATTGGTTATTTCAGCACCTATGTTTCTTAGTTATTGCTGTTATGTAGTTTTTTCTCAAAACAGGGGGGCCCCCATTCGTCCATAAATCATCAACTTTTAGCAATAAACCATTTTGGGGGGGTCCAAATTTCGAAAGTACCCTATTGGTCTACGGTGTCATTGGTCCTTAGCCATCCACCGCTCCAGCTTGATCGCGCTTGATCGCTTGGGCTGCCCTACCGGTCATTGCTGGTGAGCTCCCAATTGGGATGTGAAAACTCAAAGCACTTCCTGCAGCACTGGGAACCGGCACCCAAGCATCTGCGCTTGGGGATCACTCGCGCTGCTTGGGAACCAGCCCCGGGGGTTCCCAATCTCAATGGGTTGGTGGGTTGGTTGGTGGGTTGGTCGGTGGGTTGGTTACTGATGGTTAATAGCCATGAATGGCGACAAGCTGTGGTTGGCAGAGTGTCTCAATCTCGGGGAATCGAAGAGGCGAGTGTCAACATGAGCCAGCTTGGATTGGTGAGAACCACTGGCCCATTACACGGCATATGGCGAATTGCCACAGTGGATCATGGTAGCAAATATGTCCTCTGCATCGGAGTCATCATCAAGAGTTGAAGCATTCAACAATCAATTCACATGTTGCAAACAAATATCTTTAGCCGCTCCAAAACTCATCGTTGAGCTCATAAGCTCTCCCTTGGGATGGGCGCCATCGGACAACCAAGTTCCAAGGTCGACCAACGGTGGGACGGTGACACGTTGTCATGACGCTGCTGGGCTGCTATGACGTATTTGGTCAGTTGAACGAATGGTTACTTAGGAATATAAACCATTCATGTACCAATAACCAACCATGAAGAAGGTACTATGGATTCAATATAGTATTGGTACCAAGATGAACGGTTATGAATGTACCAATAACCATCAATAACCCTTGTTGGACAACCCTTGTTGGACAAGTGCCCTTTTTGTCGCTTGTCCCGCGTATCCCTCGGCCATTCGTCCAAAGTAAAAAAAAAAATATTGCTTGCTGTAATTTAGCTCGCCAAGTGGGTGTGGGTCAAAACCCCGTACCCCCTTTTTTTCCCTATAATTGTCGGTTATTATCCCACAATAGTTGGTTGGTTAATATTGACCCATGGCCATATCCCCCTTATGGTCAATGGTGGTTGATGATTTCTATAGCCAAGTGATTCTCTGCAAACTTTCACAGCCAGACTCCAAAACGCGGCCCCGGTCTACCAGCCGCATCGCAGTTCAGCGCCGACCCCCGCCATCCAGTGCTGGGCTGCCGTGCTCGATCTGGGAGGTGGGATAGAAGGCCTGGTGGAACTTCACCACATACCTGGGCCACGGTTGGGAACCAACCACGGTTGGGAGCATGGCAGGTGGTTGGAGATGCTTGGGGTTGGACAAAGATGCTTCGCAGTGGCTGTGATATTTGTGATGGTTTGTTTGTTGTGAATGATTTGTAGATGTATGAACGGTTCCTAATGGTTGGTGATGGTGAGTTGGTAGTGGCGAATGATTCATATTCATGGTTCACAATGGTTAATGGCTGTTCTGATCCCCAAGGTTTAAGGTTGAGAATCTTGCGCCATAGCCATACAAGGGTATGGGTCATGACTAGCCATCGAAATTGGAAGTACTTATTTTTATTCGAAGCGGGACATGCGATTATGGCATGAGCGCAATCATCATCGTCATCATCAGCAGCATCAGCAGCATCATAAACAGAATCATCCATTCTGATCAAGGATGCCTATCTATGATCATCCTCATTTCAGTGTTCATACTTCACAGCAGTGCAGCCATACGCGGTATCAACCATTGTACCAACAAGGTGTCCAAGTTTCAATGGTTTGGATGTAGGCTAATTCAGCTGGCTGCTCCCATCCGGTTCATCTTGTTGCCGGAGGCATGCCTGCTCAACGACTCGCTTGCTCGTATAAAAGATGCGTAAATGACAATAGCTCGAAGTGACTTGTACTATATACATCAAAACAAATCGAATGCCCTCTTCATGATAGACAAATGTTGCCATGTCGTTGCCTTCCCCGAAGGCTTTGCTTGGTATCAAGCATGGCTGCTGTGACAACAAAAAATGCCTATTTTCGAACAAGAGTAACGATTCAGTCAAGGGCCCACCATCCACCCCCGACATTCAGCTGGTCAAAGCCACTAAATATTGGGATTCCCTCCATGACGGATGATGACTATCACGCCAAACAATTGATCACTGGTAGGTTCGTGATCCTGAAGGAAACTATCAACGACAGTTCAACGACAGCAACAATATTCATGTCCCCGCCCCTGTTTACCAATGGAATAACAACAAAGGTAGATGAAACCAACTACAATCACAACCTGAAACACAATCGCAGCACCACAACAACCACAATAAACACAACCGCAGCACCACAACCAACCCCACCACCACAACAACCACACCAAGTACCTCAAATCAACCCTTGCTTCCGGGCCAAGAGAAAAAGCTGCGACTGGAGATCCCCCACGCAGTTTCAAAGTGCGCCAGGTCGTTGTAATTCTTCACGTCGTTCCACAGCTTATGCGTGGTCACCTCAGTACCAGTTGGGTGATGGCTTGCAGTGGAAGCCTTTGTCCTTTGTTAGCTATTGAGCTTGGAGCCCCCACAGGCGTGAGAAAGGAGGTGTACTTTGAAGGAATGCAGGCCTCAGACAGGCAGACCAGGTGCCACAGAGGTTGGCAAAAATTGGCTGACGTTTGGAACTATCATTCAGGCTGATGATCAAGTGTCATTTTCAGGAACAAGTGTATCAGGCCAGCCAGGCTGATGATCAACAATCATTTTCAGGAACCAGTGTTTCAGTAGAAAATTGCTGCTTTAAATTCCCTTGGAAACCTTGTCATTGAGGAGGTTGTGAAGCTGGACAGGGCAACAATATTGCCATGTTGACCAATTCCTTCGAATGCTTGGCATTGCTTGGCTCTATTTACCTGGTTGTTCTGAGATTCCTCTTGTAAAAATCCACCACGACTCATCGGGTGACTTTCTCATTGACCTGCAAGGTGGTGGTGTCCACGGCTTTTGGTTGTACACCAGTCAAGAGGTATATGGTGGTTTCTCAAGTCATAGGGGTACCCGCAGTTCTCATCCCTTATATGAGCCATCTATACTCATAAACCAATCATAACTTTGGGGTCCCCTCTGGCTTGAGAAACCACCATATGTCATATGTCTATATGGCTGTGGGTCAAAATCCTGTACCCCGACCCCTGGTTCCCTATCATTAACCAGGCTGTTTTCCCTATAGCTTTGTTGCTTATGGTTCCCCATTATTGATGGCTGATATATTGACCCAGCTCGCCATATATAGCTGATATATCCCCTATAATTGTTAGTTGTCATCCCCTATCATGAACCATTAACCATTGGTTGGTTGGTTCATATATGTCTATATACACCCATGCACTACAGGCGGCACACTCTCGCACGAACGTCAAACGCTGAGTACTCAGCTCCATCAGGCTCCAAGAAACGCTGCGCCCCTGCAGCCGGGAGGGGTGCTGGATCTGTAAGATATCAATCCTCACAACTGGGGATGCGGCGGTGCCAGGGGTTCCCAGCTTCAAGAAACTTGGGGGTTGGGGGTACCTGCATGGTTTCCCAGCAATGGTGAGTGAATGCGAAGAGGGAAAATCACTTGTAGTCAACAAATTGAAGACATCCAGAAAGCCCATCAGACTTGATATGGCTTCAGGGTTGGAAAGGCCCCGCGGGATGCACCATTAGAATGACAGCGTTTCACCAGTTGGATGAGGATGTATCAACTAATACTGATAACAGTTCGTAATTTTCAAAGTATATCCATAATAGTACCATTGACAATACATGATAATAGTGACAACTAGTATATAATTAGCATTCTATTGATTGAAGGCTGATACCAACAGCTTATGCTATATCACAATGGTTGGGTAGCAATACCCGGCCCGTTGTGAAATTTCGTACGTACCTAACGGGGAAGCAAGAAAAGAAATTGATACTTCTGGTTGCCCCAACCATTCGAAAACGATCACGTGTGTTACCATTTGGTGAGGCCACTCCTGGTAGCTCCTTAACCAAAGGGCCACAGGGATACTCCTGGCTCCTTAGCCCTCCCAACCACCAGCCAGTGTGGTAGTGAAAGTGTCCCCGTTGCTTGAGAATCCACCCCTATTCTTTGGCTTGACCAACCTTCAACCACTATAAACCACTACAACCCTTTTTAACCACCATAAACCTATGCAATTTATGAATCCAAGGGGCTGTAATCCTTTTCAACCACTATAATCACTATAAACCACTATAACCCTTGTTAACCATCATAAACCTATGGAATTTATCAATCCAAGGGGCTAACATTCCCAACCTTCACCAACCCCGGAGCCAACCACGACGCGCTCGCTCCCGGCCGTCCAAGCATTCGGGGCTCAGCTCGTTGTCCGCGAAGGAACCCAGCAGCTCTGAGACGATGAGATCCGCCTGCCGTTTTGAGGGGTGGCTAACCCAGATGTGAACCAGAGTTGGACTTAGTGGTTAGTAGTAGTTGACAATTGGTGATATTAGTGGTTATTTCATTGTTATTAGTGGTTATTGCATGGTTATTAGTGGTTATTGCATGATGACTAGTGGGTGGTTGATCATTAGTTACTATATATTGGATCCATATCTACATAATAGTTGAATATGGGTTGTCAAACACAAAGTCACTAGTGATTACCCATAATCACTAATTGGACCAGAATCATGGGCAGTCATTAGTGACTTCGTGCTTGACCATATAAATGGCTGATAATTGGTGATATTAGTGGTTATTTTGCGGTTATTTCATGGTCATTCAGATTGCTGGTGGTTATCTCACGGTTTTTAGTGGTTGAATCATGCTTATCAGTGGCTAATCATGGTTGATGATGGTTGATAATGGCTGGTGATGGCCAATAATGGCTAATAATGATTATGAGTTGGATCAGATTCACCATTCAATTATAGTTATATCTATCAGAGCTGGCAGTTGACCATGGAACTGGTGATGATGACAGTGACGACGGTGATGATGAATGGTCAAGTGATGGTATACTAACGATGATGATGTTGATGGAGTTGATGGGATGTTCACGTGATGGTCATGTACATGATGGTGATGATGATTGCGAATGGTGTGAATATGGGCAAGAGTTCTTACCAAGAGCAGCCGGGAGAGAAGAACCCGCAAGAAGGGTCATACAACGGCTGGTGAGTAAATTGTACGATGATCATAGATCATGCCTGGGCACTTTCCAAGCTAAGTACCGTGGACATTCGCGGATCGTTTTCATTCCTGGCTGTTACTTGCCACCGACTCCATGCGTCTGGGCACTTGGAGATATGTCGTGCAAAGTAGAAGCAGGATGGACGCCT
>VSDK01027403.1:513170-531613 GCA_009767595.1 Symbiodinium kawagutii
CAAGGAGGAACTGCAGCATGGAGGAAGCAGCAGCCAACAACCAGCAGCAGCTAGCAACATCATCAGCATCAGCAGAAACGAGCAGCAGCAGCAGCAGCAGCAGCAACCACCAGCAACAAGCAGCAAACAACAGCAGTTTGGGCAGCTAATTTTGTGGACTTCAGCAACGCTTTGACCACATTGGGAATTCTCGGACCTCCCCTTCTTCTGGCAACCCATGGTCATTCATTGGCAACCCGTGGTCATTCATAGCAGACCAATATGTCTTGAAACCTATCATTGGCCACGCCTGATGAATTTCACTTTGATTTCTGAAATATATGTTTATAGATATCTTTTCAACTCCGTAAAAAAACAGGTTGATCCTGGCTTTGTTGTGAACCAACTCAAGGAGCCAGGTTGCAAAGCCATGACGTGTCGCTGCCCTGGTAGACTTCACCTCCCCTGCCATGTGACCTGCTCGGACCGCAGCACTTCTGACCTCGGCGCCCAGTAGCTGCTAGGCCCAAGCCCCAAAACGCCGGGCAGGGGAAGGTCGAAGGTCGCGCCCCGGAACCCTTGGGCCCAGTCATCTGCGTGCTACATATCTGGGGATGCTTGGGATGTACCTGGGGATGGTTGGAGAAACACAGGTTATTACATCATTGGCAATGTGGGCCAATGCAACACCAGCATTTTTGCGCATCACCCGCAGTGTTCGCAGAATATGATTCAGAGGGATTTTTCTTGGTTCTTGCGTGGTCTCATCCTGATTGTTCGATACCCATCTTGTTGGTTGATGGCAGTTTGTTGGTACTTTGATTTGCTACAATCAGTTGATTTGATCAAAAACCCATTGGATATCCTCAATGTTGGCCCAGGTATGTACAATCAAATGGAGACTCAACCCACCTTGTAACAGTTTCAACCAACAATTATGGATACAACACTGTCACCAGAATTTGGTATGATAGTGGTTGAAAACAATTATGGTACCCACAATGTTGGCACAAGATGGTTTGTATAATCTCAAGACATAGAAATAATGACTCATTGAACCCATGATCAAAGGATACCCAGTGATATCATGAGATGGTTAGATGGCTATGGACCGAACCCTTGTACCCTAGCTGTTCACGTCCCATCAATGACCAGTCTGAGATGTTCATCCATCCACTTGGGACCCAACTCGCCATGGAGTCGCGACCCATCCCCTCGAATCTTTTTGATTATTACCATCTATTGTCAAGCACGACCCATTGGTTATGTGTCAACCATTATAACCATATGAAATCATCAGTTATCATTAGTTATGAACCATCTAGCTGGTTTCTCAAAATAGGGGTACCCTCAATCATCCCTAACCATTGTCATGAACTTGTAGGGTCACCATTTTGAGAAATCAAGATATAGCTGGTTATAGCTGCTTATAGCTGGATATAGCCGGATATAGCTGGCAGCTGCCAGCTGGTGATAGCTGCTCATAGCCGGATATAGCTGGCTATAGCTGCTATGATAGCTGGTTATAGCTGCTGATAGCCGGATACAGCTGGCGAAACCGCTGCTTCTTCAAATACTCAACGCATGTTGCCACCCCTGGGCACCCCTGGCTGCCACCACCAAAGGCCCGCGGCCCGCGCCAACCACCATGGCCTCGGGTGGTGCATTGATGGAGATTAATGGTGAAAAATCATGGTGAGGGAATCGTGCTTGAATGGTGGATGAATGGTGAGTAGATGGTTGATGAGTTGGAATAAAAGTTCGTAATTGTCGATTTGTTGATAGATGACGGCGGTTCAAGGTGTTTCATGATGGTTCATGCTGATTTAGAAGGGATTTCCTGCACATATTCATCTATCTACGGTATCTAGATGTAATCAATGGTTGTCATCAATAAACCCTAAGGTAAATGAAATGGTTATTGGTGGTTCACTGATTAACCATGTATTGATGAGATCAATTGATTAATAGTGAGTGAACAGTGAATAAACGGCGAATAAATGGTGAATGAATGCTGAATACATGGTAAATAAATGGTAAATAAATGGTGAATAAACGGTGAATGAATGGCGAGATTACTTGGTCAATGAGTTATCAATCAATAGCGTTTCACAATGGAAATCATTGGTGAATAAGTTGGTAACAAATAAATCAGCAATCCAATTGGTAATAAATGGTGGTTGTCAATAAATGGATCTTCAATGGATTCTCATTGGTTAATGGTGGTTGGTAACGCCTATTAAATGGTGAGTAAATGGTTTGATAATGGTGGTTATGTGCTGGTACCAGTAGCAGAGTACCTAATTCAGCAATGGTGTTTGATGAACTATGATTTAGAATGATGTTCTCATGCATATGCTGCATATGCATCTATGCATCTTGATGTATTATGTGTTTACAATGGTTAATGGGATTTTTTGATGGTGTTTCAAAAAGACAAAACAATTGGCTCAGAAATGTTGTGAAGCATTGCGATTAAGAATGGTTGCGTTACAGAGGAAGAACGGGATCCATGATGAATAGCAATAACTCATTGATTGCCACGATTCGTCATAACAAACCGGGATTGATGTTTGGTTGCCAATAGCCAGGCCACAAGATTGGCTGATTCATATTTTCCTTGATTCATGATTCATTACCAGCAGGCTTCATGGGCTTCATGGTTGGTTGATCGATCGATCAGAAGTGGTTCATAAATTCTGAAACCGACCACGGCAAACATGGTGCAAATATAGTGCGACAAATGATTCCATACGTGAACATACACATATGCACCTTTGGATACACTTGGCAATCCACTAAGTTCCATTACGTTGCAAGCCAATGCCGTTGATCAAAATGGCAGACCCATGCCACCACCCCAAAGGTTCCGACGACCAGCTGCTTTTTGCCAGCAGCCAATTTGTCCTGCAGATGTCAAAGGCTGAACTCGGGACTCCATGCCATGTGGCTAGTACACTAGTTTGTCGTCAGTTTGGGACATGATGGGACATGTGAGTATACTTTGTCAGAGATCCTGGGTTCCCAACCCATGGATGATTCAACGATGATCATCTCCTACCCAAGGGATTCAAGTAGGCGTTTATCCACTCCCCCACCGATCCTGCATACATCTGTGGATCGCCTCCTCGTACTGCACGTACCTTGTGTTGTTGGCACATGCAGCTGAGGGTATCTGCGAGGGAAGCATGATCTTCAGCTAAGACTTGTTGTGAGTTGTAGCAAATGGCCGTGTAACACCAGCTGCTCACGATATTGGGGCTGATGCCTGCTGCACTTGAAACTGCCCAGAGCTTCGTTGCTCACAAATTTCGATAAGAAACTTGCTGGCATCTACGAGATTCATGCTTCGCTACGAGTGTCCAAGGTGACCAATGTCCGCTGGTTTTAAGGTGTGAAGTGGAGACCCCTAGCCACATTTTAGTTGCCAGGTGTTGCGACATCTGCTCAAAACAAGGTTTCTGGTGGCTTCGAAAAACACCATGCCTATACAGTTGATCATAGACGCTTCCACCAGAAAAATGCAGCATTTCAGGGGGATTCTGGACTGCTCCAACATCAGTCGGTCAACGTCAACATTACATCATTACATGTTCAACCACTGGGTTTAAACACGACCACCTGGGCTATGCACAACCCCTGATTTTCCGATCGAAATAAGGACTCAAACTTGCCGTTAGATACATTGACCCATCCCCTGTAGGCTTGCTTTTGATGATGTTTTGGGATGAATGATTGATACCTCTCCAAAGCATAAAACATCCATAAACCAAACCCTTGCGTCTTTTGGGCGAACCACTCTCAGCCGAGCTCTCCCACTTCACTGGATCTTTCTCAAAAGTCTCATACCTTAGCCCAGGAAGGTGTAGCAAGAGCCACATCTCACAGCAACCACGAGTTTTGGGCCACCGTTTTGATGTTTTGCTGGCTTTGAATTTTGCCTTTGATGATAGGGCTTATCATCAAGTACATCTTTTTTTTGACTGTGACTCGGTGTGCCGCCCTAAATTCATCAGTCATATTGGTTGATGAAGCTTGAGATACAAACTCACGGTTTCTGAATCACGGGTACTTGCAGGGAAAAAAAAACTAGCAAACAAGTAGAGGGCAAAATGACCAACAAAACATGAAAAAAGGTATTGAGCTGCCACGGAGCTGCCAACCCTGTCAGAAAAGAGGCACACAAACAAGGCTGATGGTATTGGATTTTTGCAGTCGCAAAATCTCAGGACCCAATCAAAACAGCAACAACGACAATAACAACCGCCACGATCAAAATGACAAGAACAGACCTGACCAGGTACCACAAGTCGCAGTCCATAGCTGGGCCCACCTAAGCCTCCGACATTGGTCAGGTTTCAACGGAGAAAAAAACATGAACAAACCAACATTAAAAAAATTGATGGAAGACCTCTAAACAGAGCCATCTTTCAATGAGACCTTCTTGGAGTTATTTTGGTTAACCAGTAGTTACCCTCTGGTAATCTAACATCGCAATGGAAAATCACCATTTTTCACAGGGCTACCCTGGGGAACCAACTATAAACAATGGAGTTTCCGTTGCGGAGTACTTTAGCAGAGAGTAACCATTCTTCATCATCAGTTCATCATTACTCAACCATTGTTCAGCATCAGTTCATCATTACTCAGCCATTCTAAACCCATCACGAGTCCCACCAGCCAAGGGTCGTCTGAGATTCGAGGTTATCCTGTAAGGGCTGCAGCGGTGCCTGTAGGAAGTCGTGGTACCTCAGCCGTGGTGCGCTGCACTGACGTGATTTGTGGATGATTTGTTGCGAGATCCAGGCGGTTGAATTTGGCTAGCGTTTCTGTATTGCAAATATGTTTTCCAAATATTTCTAAATGATGTATGTATGTGCGTGTGTGTGTGTGTATCTGTACAGATAGATTACATACAGTATACGTAAAATACAGATACAATAAAGCACGACATCACTGCACAAATATATTCTTCCTCATTACCACTGCTTGGTCTGCTCATGTTTCTTAATATACTTCAATTCCCATGTGCCTCTGCAGCGAAACAATCCCACCGTTTGGACTAGACAGTCCTCCCAACCCAACAGGCTGAGATCCCCGGGCGGTTGTTCAAACTGTTCCTGCGCCGTCGGTGCGGGCCGTGATTGGAAGAGCCGCGCCACGTAGTGCAGGTACCTTCCGCCCGGGCTCAGCGGAGTCAATGATGGGGCTTGCAGGGTGCGCTGGTTCGTTGGAGGCCGACTGACTGTCATGTCGTCTTGGTGGTGATTCAATTGATCCTTCTGCTAAGGTTTCAGACTTCAGGAAGGACAGCGTGGTGCATGCAACACATTGCCGATCATGGTCGGGGTCAGGAGGCACACGGCCCTGGTGGCAAGTTGGAGCGTCTTCTTCAAACAAGTTCTCAGCTGTATCGTCTTTGATCGACGACTGGGGTGTTTAGTTCTTGCAAAGTCACTCAGCATTTGCCATCAAGATACCCAAGAAACAGCTTCCACTTACAAGATTGTTCCTGTGGATTGAGTACCATCGGTTGGTTGATATGCCCTTGAGGTTGATTGTCTCAATCTAGTTTATCAAAAGGCCTTGTTCCTATCCACCTTCCCTGCGAAGCGTGGAAGATACTTGGCTCGCACTGGTCTATCTTATCTGGATGAAAGCTTAGGGCGCAAAACACGTTTGGTATGTATGTTTTGAAATGATTGCACCTATGCACTGTGCATACATCTCATCTATAGATCGCGAGCATTCGCAAGCTGTCGTGGGATCAACTGTCCAAACGGACCCCTTCTAGTGCATGTAGTTTGAACGCAAAAAGAACATTTCGTCGCAAAGCCCCATGAATCTGTATATCTCCAAAGTCACAGAATTTCGATGTCCGCAGTGATACCCCAAAAAGCTGGTTTTTGTTTTCCCATGAGAAATTGCAAGTAACTAGTTTGATCCACTTTGAGGGTTGTGGCGCACTCAAATAAATCTTTGAACTTTCAGCAACTAGTGATCGCAGTCCCTTGGAATTTCGGCGTTGGCACTTCTCCGTCTCCGTCTCTTTGACGTTGTGTTCGGGAAGGCCCTGCAAAATGACTTGAACTTTGTTCCTGCGCTCGGGACTGTCATTCTTGCTTAGCAAGCCAATGCAACACAAGGAACTCCCAGATTGGTCCCGTAAATGCACTCCTCTCGCATAGCTGGTTTCCACTTCAAACAGCCAAAACAATCCTCGGAGAAATGCATCAAACGCTGCATAGCCGGTGCTTGCCGACCGGATTTTTGTTACAGTAGCTGCTTGTTCTTTGGGTATGCCAAAATAGGGTAACCAATGACCCATCAAAAAATAATCTGTTTACCAGGAAACCATTGGTTTTGGGAGTGCGATGTCTTTGGCACATGCCCACTTGGTCTAACCCTCTCTGTATGGTTGGCCATCTCCTGGTAGCTCACCCAGCAGACAGTCTATGGATGCTGTAAGCTTCGTGGCTAGGGAAGTACTTCAAAACTTCCCAACATGGATGCTGCCTGTGAGCTTCTTGTCCCAACCAACAGAGTGGGATCCGCAGTCCTAAAGAGTTGCATCAAGAAAGCCTTGTGTCTCTTGGACAGCACCTGGCGCCATGCGGCCCAGCGCTTCAGCAGTTGATCTCACCTTCAACATCGTCATCCGAAGCATCATAAGCAACCTGGTTCTCCTTCCGATTGTCATGGCACTCTAGTTGCAAGTGACGCTGCTAGTGTTCCAATCATTCAGAAGTCTTCCAATCATTCAGATTCCAAGCATCCAAACAGACTTGCTCTCAAATAGATCATTCCAAGTGCCAACAACTCATTGCCATCTGCACAAAACCTCCATGAATCACCACCCAGGCGGCGCGGCGTCCCTTCCACCTCAGCACGCCGCTACCCGACCGGGCTCCCCCACCGGGAAGCCCTGCTTGTTGGTGAGGAAGGCGTCCGTGGGGATGATCACCGACCGCACGGGCTCCCCCAGCCATCGGTTCAGCTCCTGGTCCGTCTCCGGCAGATCCGCCGTGAACTCTAAGCACACCTGCGACCAACGGTGGGCCATGGGACCAACGCTGGGGGAGCAGCCCCGGAGGAACAGCCAAACCCCCGGAGGAACAGC
Organism: Symbiodinium kawagutii; assembly: GCA_009767595.1. Classification (NCBI taxonomy): domain Eukaryota; class Dinophyceae; order Suessiales; family Symbiodiniaceae; genus Symbiodinium; species Symbiodinium kawagutii. The sequence continues at coordinate 520,270 of VSDK01027403.1, forward strand.
CAAGTTCTGAAGAATTTGGATCAAATCATCATGGAAATAGATGGAAATCATGAAAATCAATGGAAATCATGGAAATAGATGGAAATCAATGGAAGTGAATGAAACTGAATTGAGATTTTGAAAACTTGGAATGTTTGACAGCACATGACAGTAATCCATCAGGTGCCGGCTAATATGCTGAGATTCTTTTATGGGTCGATTGCGATCCCGATGCTTATGTGGGAGTCTCCCAGCTGCGCGTTCAGGAATAGTTTCCGGAATTTCCACTGTTTTCCTTGGGCCTATATAACCCCTATATAACCCCTTTATAACCCCTGTGTTGGTTGAAACTTTTTGCACTTTCTACAATTTCTGCCGGCTGAACCAAGCATCAAACCCTCAACCTCGCACTGCCGAGCAAGGGCTTAGCACGAAAAATGTGGCAGGCCAATGCTTCGAACCAAATGTCAACAGCTTTTTTTGGGCCAAGTCTGGAAGTCCATAGCTCTGACTGCCATGATTTAATTGTTAGATAAGACAGATAAATAAGACAAGATAGATAAGTCGATAGCTTTGTGTTTGTCAAGTCGTTCCTATGGGTTGCTACGATCCATTTGGGTCCGCCCCAGCGGCCAGCGGCGCCTGCAGCCGTGGATTCAGATCGCACAGCAAGCGCAGCTGGTTCCACGAGTTCCAGCCATCAATCTGAGCACCGGGTGATTGGGAAAATCTACCTTGGAAACCCAGCTGTTTTGACCAAAAATTGTAGGGTTGATGGTTATAAACTTGATTAAGTTGTGTTTAATGATGTTCATAATGATTATACTGATTTATAATGATTAGAGTTACCCGGATTGATACTGACTCAAAGTAATGCCATTAATCTTCCTTGTGAGGAATGTGAAATGTGTGGTGTTTGACGGTTTGTGCGGGTATTCATTGGTGTATGAATGTCGTGAGTTACATCCAAGAATGATGGCTATCGAACCTTTATGCAATGGTTATTCAGTGGCTGATAGAGTTGTTTGCCTGCAGTGAATGATGATAGGCAGGTACTTCTTGCTCTAGAATGGTTCATGATGGTTGTAAAAAGCAGGTTGTGACATTCAATTGTGGCTGTTGTAAGGAATAACAAGAGGTAGGTTGTGACCAAACATCTACTGATTCCCTGCTGTGGATTGGTGAAAACATATGCTTGCTTTGTCGAGCTTCGCATAGGTTCCCTCCACATGCCTGGGATACACGACCTTGCATGACCTTGCACTATCTTACATCACAGGATGTCGTAATTATTGAATCATGGTATATCAACTAGAATATATGGCTTTGGTACAAAACCCTGTACCCCTGGTTCCCCTATCATTTACCATTGTTTTCCCTATAGTTTGTTGGTTATTCACCACTATTATGGTTGATTAATTTTGACCCACATCCATATCTTGCTACTAGTGTTTCAGGGCATGGTCTATGATGCCGTGCATGAATCCATTCTAATGCCACGAATCGAAGCTTCACGGTTGAAGTCGGGTCGCCGCCACATGCCCACCCAGTCACCACTAGCAAGGCATTAGCCAGTCCCCCGACAACTGTAACACCCATCATTCCCTGTTGACTGCAAGCAACAATGGACATCCCAAAAAAAATTGGGGCATTTGAAGGGAAACAAAATCAATCTGTTTCTCTGTTTCTCTTTCCACAAAAAGTCAATTAAATGGACATATCTTCCCTTCACAAGCTGTGTTGCACAACCCCGCCTCTGCACCATCCTCTTGCCGCAGCATGGGAATGCGCACCATCAGCTGTGTGGTACAAATGCCTCAGGTGCAGGGTTCAGGATTGGTTGGTTCGGGAGATCTCCGGCAGAATCAACCAGGAACCAACCCTAGCAGCTCTCGTCATTTTCGCAGATGCAACTGATCAGCTCTCGTGACCACGGGAAATGAGGAGACCGTCTCTCAGTGGCGGCCAAGCATTCCGAGTGGATCTTTTGAGGTCTGAGGCCAACTGCCTGGAGTGGCCATCCCTGTTGCTCCTCAGGAAGTTCATCGCTACAACAAGCTTGGAATAAGTTTTGCGCTATGTTAGATGTACTGTTGACCCCAGAACTGGTTGCATCCTTGTTGATTTTTGATTTGATTGAGTTGCAATGCTACTTGGAAAAGTTAGGTTTGCCGCATTGTTGCCGATTGCAAATTTGGTTCTATTCATGCATCGGGTACCCCCAAAACATTGGTTCGAGCAGCCCAAACCGGTGCACCGTTGGTATCTCCGGAAACCGCGCAGGTTCTCCTAGAGGGTGGTCAACCCCAGCTACAAGTTGATTAATAGTAAGCCATTGAACTATAGTCACATCTGTTACCCTGGTCATAAACCAACTTAGCGAAGTAGTACTTACCCCAGTTCCCCTAGTAGTTCCCCTAGTAGTTCCCCTAGTAGTTCCCCTAGTAGTTACCCTAGTAGTTACCCTAGTAGTTACCCTACTTGACCTACTACAGTTCTAGTACAGGGGTAGCACTATGTAGGGCAACCCTAAGGATACTCCGCACTGCCAAACCCAGGTCCAAGGCACTGCTGAGCCCAATCCGACTCAACCTGAGGGACCAGGTGATGCAACGCCGGCCAGTGACTGGATGATGTCAATTATGGATGTCAGTTAAGGACAGTAATAGTTGATCGTAATAGTTGATAGTAATAGTTGATCGTAATAGTTGATAGTAATAGTTGATAGTAATAGTTGATAGTACTATAGTTGATAGTACTAGTTGATAGTAGTTGATAGTAATAGTTGGCATCAACAATGGCACCATGGTCACTGAACTTGATGGTGACTGAGGCAGGTTCTCCAATTTTGAGAAAGACCCACATATTACCCTACCCTTTTCAGTTTCCAGGGAAAAATGTGTGATAATAAGGATTGTTGTGATTAATCATAGGGAATAATAACCAAGAATCGTGAGGAAGAATAACCATGAAATCGGGGCTGGTAACCAACACAGGTTACAACAATGGTAGAAACCATCTGGTTACCTACTATTTCGTGGCAACTGGAAGCGTAGGGTTTTTCACCAATGATCTTAATGATGTCGTTTACCTGAAGCAATGATTGCGTAAGCCAAATCCACGAACCGGGTCATGGTTTACACGCAAAAAATCAAGGATTTCCTAACAAAAGGGGCATCTTCATCCCAAGAATGATTCCTTACCCTATCGAAATGACAGTTGAGGAGAGTGGTACCCTGTGAGGCCCCCTTAGCGTCCCACCCTCCAGGGTGCCCCATGGCCACCGTGCCCAACCAGCTTCCCCGGTGGCCAAGCAGCGCTGCGGCGTAGAGCTCGCAGTTTCGGGTTGGCGGCGGAAGAACGATGCCTTGGGGCGGGGTGTTCGCGACCCGTCGAGGCAGGGCAAGCACAAAATCTCCGGAAAGCCAGGGGACAACTGGCTATGGATCAAGCAGTTAACCAACCAACCAGTGGTTAACTAGCTGGTTAATGGATAATAATAGGGGATAACAACTAGCAACTATAGGGGATATACCAGCTATATATGGCTATGGGTCAATATTAACCAACCAACTAATGGAGGATTTACCAACAATAATAAGGGAAAACAATGGTTAATGATGGGGGAACCAGGGGTACAGGCTTTTGACCCGCAGCCAACTGACTCAGGAAAACATCTCAATTCTGTCGCCTCAAGCTGGTGATTGTTGGTGTACTCAATCGGGTTGACTTGTTGTACTCAATTGGCTTGAGATGTTGGTGATTCTTTGCTTCGATCTTTCCGATGCTGGTACGGGGTCAATTCGCACTTAGCTCGCGGAAGTTGTCATCCTACGACTGAGGTTCCACTCGACTCCCACGGAACTGGTACTGAACAAAGGAGTTTTCCAGTGCTTCTGGCTGCTTCCAAGTCGTGGCTATTCTCTCTGAACGACTTGATCCAGGTCGTTCTAGGCACAGGGGCCCTCCAAATCAAGGATTTCCCACCATGGTTTCAAGAGGCTCTCGGGAGAACTTGCGTACCTCCACTGATTGCTTTGCCATCGAAGTCTTCGGAGTCCAAGAAGCACAACCACACATTGAGGGATGGATAAGAATCGCTCAAAATCAACAAGAATCCTACTTGGCTGTGGGTCAAAACCCCGTACCCCTGGTTCCCCTATCCTGTGCCATTGTTTCCCTTATCATTGTTGGTTATTATCCACCATTAGTTGGTTGGTTGATATTGACCCATAGCCACTTGATCCCAACAAAGACCATTGTTTTTGTGAGCATCGCAAGTTGTTGTGACCATCCTAACAGCTTTGAGATCCCACCGGCCTCGGGAGATTCGTACTCGGTGGCTGTCCACGATCGTGGTTTGATGGTTGGTGGCTTTCCGTGATTCTTCATACGTCGAGCTGTATAACCTGCTACACCAACACGTAACCAAGCACCCAAGCAAACCAACCAACCAACCAACCAACCAACCAACCAACCAACCAACCAACCAACCAACCAACCAAGCAACCAACCAAGCAAGCTCCCAAGCAAACCAACCAAGCAACCAAGCAACCAAGCAACCAAGCAACCAACTGAGGTTCCTTGCATTGCTCACAACTGATGGCACCACCAGGGCCCCACACCATAGACTCCCAAGTGGGAGGCCCAGGAAAGTTCCTGGAACGACCCATGCCTGGTGATATCCCATGGCCAGCTGCCATAAACAACGAATGACAACCCAGATGATGTGCCACAGTGGCTTCCCATGTTTGAAATTGATTCGAACAAAATGTGTCAAAAATATACTGTATGTTTAGAAATGTTGATAATATGTTGTCCAATGTTTCTGATCACATTCTTATCACAAGTTTTGTCCCAATTGATCATTAAACCAGGTTGTTATCAATGAAACGCCCTGGAATTGTCAGATCATCAACCGATCCTTTCTTGTGATGGCGCAAAACCCTCGGTTGGGTGAACCAAATTGGGAAGCAACAAATGGTGAGGTCCGCAAATGGTGCACCCATTTGAAGGTAGTGAAGTGCCCCCTGAAATGAGTTTCACCTCAGGTGAGTTTAAGCTAGAACCAACATTCATGGAGAGTCCCAAAGTCCAAAATGAGTGGCCAACCAGCCACTCAACTCACCAACCAACTAACCAACTAACCAACTCAGCAACCAACCAACCAACCATCCAACCAACCCCCCACCCACCCACGCTTAGATCCCTGCCACTTCCCCTGCCGTCGTCCTGTTCTAAGGCCTGGAGCCCATAACTCTGCTGCGCCGGCCTGGGTCCCAAGGCGTCCGGCGGAGCCCCATCACTGCATGGCAGTTAGTCCAGTGACTGGGAACGCCCAAGGCCTCACGGTTGGTTTTTACCTATTATAGTTGGTATAAACCTATGGTTGGATATACCAACTATAATGGTTTATACTTATACCATTGGTTTATAGTGGCCACCAAGCATATACCAACTATAATGGTTTATAAGCCCTTATGGTTAAGAATGGTTAGCAATGGGCTAATGACCAACAATAATGGTCAAACAGCTACTAGTTGGTTTATAGTGGGTAAGAATGGTTTGGGGATAGAAAGGGATGATTTTTGCAAGAGGGGATATACCAACTATGATGGTTGGAGTTTAATACTACAAATGGTTATTAAGGAATGATTGGCCTGGGGGTACCCCAAACTGACTTGAGAAACCACAGTATAGTTGGTACACTGACAAGAATGTATGTACTGTGGGATACCGGTGTAGACAGGTACTGACAGGTACTAAGAGGTACCAACTATCTAGCAATTGTATACTTGATGATTGATCGTACCACTATTATCGTTGGCTAGATATTGGCTACTTATCAGGTTTGCTGGCACGTTCAGCTCTTATTACGGCTTGTCATTAGTTAGATCATCATCATATTGTTGTTGCTATTGTTATTGTGGCTTGTTATTGGCTGCATATGGGTTATAAATCACTATTGTTGGTTATGAATCACTGTTGTTAGTTATCAATCACAATTGTTGGTTAGATATTGGTTTCGAACCACTCTTGTTGGTTATCAATCACTATAGTTGGTTGGATCTTGGTTATTAGTTAGTGGTTAGAGATCAGCTGTTATCAATCCTCCTTCGCCACCCTTGTTGGCTGCTGTTGCTGTCATGGTATTCCCAGCCTGGTCTGTCGTTGAGCTCCTGCGTGAATGGTTGACTTTTTGCTAAGCAGTGAAAGTTTAACTGGTGGATTCTAGTGGTTATAAAAGCGATTAATAACTTAAAAAAGTGGTTTTATAACTGGTAGTGTTATAACGTGTGGTTTTACAACTGGTGGTGAATAGGGTTTATAACTGGTAGTCAACAGTTCAGTCATATTCAGTGGTTAATGCTTAACTTTCAAATGGTTCACTGGTTGTATGCTGACAGACCTTGATCAAATCCTCATCCACTCCGCTGCGCTGCCCGGACGTCTCCATCTGGATCCAATCCGACAGATTGCCGATCTCAGCGTGGCAGGAGGCGCCGGCGAGTGGGATGCACACCTACCCATTGGCATACTCGCCACTGCTGTCCCTGGTAGATCCCATGATATCACGGGTTTGTTGCCCCCCAAGCAGCTTGAAGCGCCCATCCCATCATTGCCCCTGCTCCAGCATCCATGACCAGCTCACCATGATCACCAATCCATGCACTGGGCCCCCGCACCACTGCAGAACTCCAGGTCTTACTGTCCTGTCAGGGTTTGGCCATTGGGGACCCCTGCTGGGAAATGTGACTTGTAGTGGGCTATGGTTGTGCTTGTGATTATGTTCATAGATGCCTGCGACCATGGCTATGATTGGGAGTTTGGCGGTACTTGTCAGACTTGCCTCTTGTGTTTGACCGGCAACATCCAGAAACCGCTGCGAACGTTTCACCAACGGCGATTCAGGGGAGAAGGCAAGTACTGGACTAGGGCGGAGTAGGAGGGTTGAGTATGGCTTTCAAAGCCAGGGTGACTACCTGGATTTGGGACCACTATTTGCAGGTAAGCAGGTCATTTCTTGCGTTCAAAAGCAACCAATAAGCGGGTGGTATACATCACACATTGATGATCACTGGCTGGCATGTCAGTCTCTCGAGAAGGAGAGCTTGAACGATTTGAGGCACGCCAAAGCACTGCTATTTATGTAAATTCTGCTGACAGCAGCTGGGCTACAAAGCCAAAACCATGATTTCGTATAAATATATATGTATATATATATATATACTATATATATACATAACATCATCAAACTCAATGTGAATCTTTCTGTCCCCAGCTACACCATAAAAATACGAGGCCGAACTCATAACCATAACCAACTTCATGATCAACATCCGCAGGCTTTCACATCCCGCATTTTGCCATGGTGGCAATTCCTTCCAGCCCAGTTTCACTGGCAAGGTGTGCAGTGCATGGCAGTCGTTTTCCAAAGCCTACTGTAATTTGTTGGCCCCAAAATAATTAGCAGAATTGTCTGCGGCAAAAGCTTCATCCTTCCAAGGGTACCTACTGGTACACAGTCCCAAGGACCCATTTGCTTAGACATCTCTGAGGTTGTGAATCATCTCCACTGATCCCAAGCCATTGCCCGCCACGCCACGTGTCAGTTGCAGTGCGACACATCTCAAAACAAGGGGTACAAAAGGCAAACATACGCAAACAATATCTAGTTGGTGGTTGTCCGCAATCCCAAAAATTTAGTTAAACACCAAGTATCCCGAATGATAGGTAAAATATACCATCTTTCAAACCACCAATTAGTATCTACATATATATATATATATAGCATTTTCAAAACTTTTGGATTACCTTCAAGATGGCTACGAGTAGCGGCAACATGCGCGGCTAATGCTGGCAGTATGACGTGTTACTAATCTCGGAGGTGTTTGGCTCCACACTCAATAACTGAGGCACCCCACCAAGGCCAAGTCTGAAACGGTCGAGGGTTGTAGAGTATACCTGGCTGAACTGTCACTGGTCAATGGGCAAAAAGGAAATAGGAAATTCAGGGTCTTGCCATCAACGTTCAACGTTGCCGCATGGTCGAGCTTACCCAGGTTGCCAGAAGCAGCCTTTCCTTGGGTGAACAGTCAAGCTTCGTGCACGGAACCTGTGAAGTTTGGGAACCACACATCCCTATGACGCTGGATCAAGGTGTGCCAGCCAGCGTTGGAACCAAGAAACTTCTGACTGCTTGGACCGCATGATCTGTGGAACTCGCAAGGACCGGAACTTGATCTGAACAGTTTACGTGGCTGCTGATCTGCGGTGCAAATTGATTGTATCTCATGGCTTAGTCGACAGCTGCAGTCATTAGTCATTGCTACTCTGTAATGTAAGGATTCGGCACCATGCGCAGGAAAGAATTGGCGCTGTCACTTCAGGCTACCGTAGGGCATGAACTTCACTTGGAAGGATCAAACCAGGTAGGCATCGTGATTGAAAAGGATCCAAATGCAACCAAATACGAGTTGTGTTGGGGTCCCTGACTGTAGCACAACAAAAACGAATGTTTCGATGTTGATGTAGGTTATTTTTCAGTAACTGATTTTTTAAATTATGTTACTGATTACTGATCAGTATGAACCATCATTAAGACTGAAAACTATCCCGACTCTTTGATATTGTTTCAGTCGTGGTCAAAACCTGCGAAGTCACCAGTGAATCACCAGTTGCCTCCAGTTATTCACACTTCTTCACAGCAAAAGCAAGAGTTATTCACCTTATTCACCAGGTATTCACCGCATATTCACCACTTGTTCACCACTTGTTCACCAGTTGTTCAACAGTTCTTGTGGTTCCCTGGTCGCACTTGCCATGACTTGGGATGCTGTCGACTCGCTTAAACCTGGGCAAGGCATGGAGCGCATGGAGCTGCCCTGTGGCTAGATCCAGTGCTTCACCAGCATGGCAGCATGGCTGGGGATGAATCAGCAAGCAAGCAACAACCAGCAACAATGGTTGGTGGTTGACCCAGCCCGTCATGAAAAATATGCGCAAGTCAACCAACCATTTGTTAAGAACTACTGGGGGAAAATAAAAAATCTGTGAAACCACCAACCCGAGAAACAATGGGTGAACATAGCAGCAATAACACGTCGCACTCGTACGGGATCTCCGTTCCATAGTGAACCACCTCCCTTATCAGATCTAAGTCCTAGTAGCTGATATACGTTTTGATGAATTGTGCACCGAGAATGAACCCAAATGTGTCCACCCAAAAGTCTTTGACATTTGGACATCCGTCCATGACTCATGGCTGTACTGATCTCTTTAGCGTTGGTCAACTGTTGAGCTTTGTCAAAAACCTGCTTGAACATTTTGCACAATAATCGGATCATAAGAAGGCCCGTGATGGTGTACCAGAATCCTAGCCATGAAATAAGCAAGATATCCCTCCAACAGCAGAAGCAACAACAGCAACAACAAGACCAACAAACAAAAAACAACACGACCTGGTGAAGCGGGAGGATTCTTCTTAGCACTCAAGCTGGCCAATAAACTTGTTTCTGGAAGGTCCATACTACGAAACCATCCCTAAATTTCACCAGATCTACCCATGAGCCGTCAGTCATTAGACACGATAGATCGCATTAAACTTTAACACGATACATCGCGATCATTTACCAGCAATCATGAGATATCATGAGCCATTGTTCTCATCCAGCAGTTGCCGCACTTCCTCGCCAGCTCAACATTTTCCACCATGCGGCAGCAGTCTCCAGAAACGACCCCTTGGCCGTGGCCCATGGGCTTTGGGCTCCACAGGACCCCTTGGCCGTGGAGCTTCATGGGCGGATTGCCGAGTGAAAGTGGTGGCGATTCGTTGGACCGCGTTTTGGACAGCATGATGAGATAAGGAGATATGATGAGATAATGAGATATGATGATCGTATAATCATTTTGGAAATTGAACTTCTATATCATTCGAAGTTCTTTTTGAACCACTATTGTGATGGTCATGGGCTAACACGGGATCGGTGTTGCGTATCGTTGCGGTTATCATGGGTCACAGAATCAAATGCTTGGCTATGTCCCGTCGCCCACTATATAAATATCAGAGATTATTCGATCAACACTCAAAGCAGCGACTCTTTTACGGAGTTAGGGAGGTGTCTCTTCAATTCGGTCTTTCTTTGAAGTGCTATTGGGAAACACAGTTTCCAACTGTGGTTACTGCTGGCAGCAGTTGAGCTGCAGCGGTAGCCAACCACTATGCCTGTCAGGCATGCCTTTCCAGGGACGACATCCCAGTAGACATACGCCTACGGCTGATAGCCAGGATACCCCACAGGGGTCCTGACTATCAGCGGGAAACATGAAAAAGCAGCTCGCCTACTGACAGTAGGTAAAGAGGGAGCCACCCAAAGCAGGCCTGACAGGCAACCCAGACAGGGTGTCAAATGCAAAAGTTGAAAAGGCGCTCAGAATAGCCAGACAGGCAGGACAGACAGTCCTAGAGGGACACTCAATGGCCAGACGGGCATGACGGTCAGCCATTGCGAAACAAAAACCCCAAGGGATGGGAAGGGTGGGACAAAATCAGCAGACAGCCAATTTTGAAGTTGAAAAGGCGCTCAGAATAGCCAGACAGGCAGGACAGACAGTCCTAGAGGGACACTCAATGGCCAGACGGGCATGACAGTCAGCCATTGCGAAACAAAAATCCCAAGGGATGGGAAGGGTGGGACAAAATCAGCAGACAGCCAATTTTGGATCTTGAGCCAAAATTGGCAGTTCGTGTTTGATGTTGACAAATAAAAGACCATCACCGAACCTGCCAAACCTGAATGGCTATTATATTCGATCAACACTCAAAGCAGCGACTCTTTTACGGAGTTAGGGAGGTGTCTCTTCAATTCGGTCTTTCTTTGAAGTGCTATTGGGAAACACAGTTTCCAACTGTGGTTACTGCTGGCAGCAGTTGAGCTGCAGCGGTAGCCAACCACTATGCCTGTCAGGCATGCCTTTCCAGGGACGACATCCCAACGCACTCCCAACGCACTCAAAGAAAACTGTAGATCCTCCCAACGAGCAAAGGTGGCATGTGAAGCAAGAAAAGAAACGGTTCAATGGCAAAGCATTTGACACCATTATGAGACAGAAATGGATCGGCGGCTCCCACGCGACTAATACCATCACTCCAGTTATCCTTGGAAGCAATCCATTCGAAATAGCAACTGCTGTTCATCGCATGCAAGACCGTATGGACGCAACCAGTCATACCATCGAGCTCCAGAGAGTTACTTCGACCACGGATCAAAGCCATGAGAGCAGCCACGTTGTCGATGAACCAGAGGCCAGGCCGGCCTCGCACCAGTGGAGCCATGTAGGCCAAGGTTTGCAAAACAATGAGGAG
>VSDK01027403.1:537352-555344 GCA_009767595.1 Symbiodinium kawagutii
AGCCACAGCGCCTGCCTGACTGGCAGCAGCAGCCCCCGATGCAGAGGCAGATGCCTGGCTGGCATCAACATTGAACAGCCGACGCACCAACACTGCCAGGCCGGCAGAGTGGTCATCCCTGGCAGCCTGCCAGGCTTTGGCCACCGCGCGTCCCGCCTCAGCAAGCGCTTCATCATAGTTGACGAAGTAGAAGGCCAAGTCACTTGCCTTAGAGATGCCCTGAGAAGCACACCATTCCTGGACACGCTTGGCTTCGGCCTGTCTGACCGCTTCAGGCTGTTCAATCATGGCGTCAGATCTCTTAGACAAAGAGAGAATGCCAACAAAATCAGCAGACAGCCAATTTTGGATCTTGAGCCAAAATTGGCAGTTCGTGTTTGATGTTGACAAATAAAAGACCATCACCGAACCTGCCAAACCTGAATGGCTATTACATCAACCAACAGCCACCGAATCGGTGCTGGTCGTTGAGTCAAATCAGTGTTTTCACCGGTAGCATTGCATATGATTACATCATATGTGTGGAAATATCTGAGGGGCTCCCATTTTTAAAAAACCTTCATATATGGCTTTTCCCCACTCTTATTGTTGGGAATTACCCCCCATGAAATTGGTTGGTGAATATTGACCCAGCTCGCCATATTCATACACACGTCTTCTTGGATGTGGACCAGGCTGTTCGAACCCACTATCCTCTTGTTTCAGGATCTCCTTCAGCCAAGCCAGAACACTTCGCCGTGTGCAGATCTTGCATTTCTGGGCTCCAAGCCTGTCCTGGCTGCGCTTGCCTTGTTAGAGCTGTCTTAGATAGTGTCTCAGATCGATGGCTGGGTCTCTGAGTCTTAAGTCTTAGGTGTTTCAGCTTGTCTTCCATTTTTTTCCGGGCTCATGGCTAGAGATGGTGAGCTTTTCATGCGCGGCACGCTTCACTCGGCACACTTCACTCAGCTGAATCCAAGTCGTTAAGATGGCGTCAAGGAGCTTGGGTATGGGTCAAGCATGGTCAAGCTGTGGCACACACGAAATGGTTCATGACACATGACACGACTCGACCCATCTGAGATGGATCGAGGCGGAGGCACAGGTCATTCTTGGCCAAGCTGCTGATTGTCATTGATGTTTACATATCAGGTGTTGGGTATTCTCTGAAAGAATTGTGCGTACACCACTATGTTGCCAGTCTGTTGAAATTCTGGTGTATTCTGTTGATATATTTGATATTTGCATACACAGAATCATCTTGATATTATGTTGATGCACTTCCTACGAAGATCGCCATGTTTCGTGGTGGTTCCATGGCTTGACCCATCACCAAACAGCTACGACACCGTCGCCGCCGGTCGGTGCAAGGCTTGGCCTTCTGTCGCACGGGGCGCGCGATTCTCCGTGGGCGTTGATCCGAGACATGTCGTTTCCAAGGTGGGGCTACAGCCATGGTGGTACAGCCATGGCTACAGCCATGGTGGGGCTATAGCCATGGTGGTACCTTGAAGACAAGCGATGGACTGTGTTTCCACAGGGCTAACTGACCCTAACGACTTCCATTCCATACATATTTCACTCACTTAAAGTGAGCCCTTCTCCGGATTGCTCTCCTAAAAACCAAGCATGTTCCATGACGTTTCATCTCACCATGCCACAGGATTCTCGGCTCGGGTCACAGAACTCTCGTGGAGCGGCCCCAGGGGCAGCGAGGCTTAGAGGCTCAGCCACAGGAGGAAGCAAGTGACCTGAGTTGCCATCGCCGGTGCCTTCAGCTGTGTATCAACTTCCATTCATTTGGATGGCAACCGGCTGCAACCCCCCATCTTGGCAAATACCAGGAAAAAAATGCAACTTGGCCAATTTGTCTATAAAAATGGTGAACAAAAAAGAGAAATGCTCAACAAAACTCCTTTGTTCGCAGGGTCCTACCCTTCATGGACCACTCAGATTAGGGTCGGGTCAACCACCGTGACGAACTCATGTCTTGAGGTGACCCATCCATATCTCGGAGAATTGGTGCCGTCACCACGCGCATTTACAGGGGAAGAAAAAAAATATGATGGTTGTAGGTTTCCATTGCAGCTGCTTGTTGATGTTTTCGCTGCTGTCAGCACTTTTCTCAACAGTTTGTCTTTCATGTTTGGTTGGTCGCTCTTCCATTTTGATTTTTCTTCTTTGTTTTCCTCATTGCTCTTGCTATCCCTTTTTTTCCCCAGCAAACCAGTCAAATGTCACAACCTACAGTAGCTCATCCCAAAAAAAATCGATCAAAATGCCAATGTCAAATACAGTAGCTCATTCCAAAAAATCGAGTCATGCGCCAAAATTTTGGTGTTCCAATCCCCAGATCTTCGAACTCGAGGTCGCTTCAGATCTGCTGGCAGCTCCCACGTCCCCCGCTGCATCCCAGGTGCACTAGCGCTCAGTTGCCAGGTGTGGGCGCCACTGAGACTTCCAATGTTGAAATCTGGCGGCACCCGGTCGTGGAATGGTTGGATGGTCACGGTGAGTTCTCCCAAGCCTTCCACTTAGATCGAAATGTGACGTAGGTAACGAGGGAACCCCAGGTTGGCGTAGGGACGGTTACGCCTGGGTGACTTCTTGTATTCTTAATGATTGGCGAATGATGGTGAATGACCATGTGCAATAGCAGTGGATGATGGGTTTTTGATGGTTGATGGCGGCTGGCAATGGTTGATGGGCTGTGAATGGCGAATGATGGGTAATGATGTGTAATGATGGTCGATGATGGTTGACAGTCAGTATACAATGATCAAAAATGGTTGATGATGAATGATAGCGGTTTTTTAGTGATCAATGACGATGAATGATGGTCAAGAATCGCTGATCATGCAAGATTCTGTTGGTGTAATGATGATTAACGGATATGGTAGTTTCTCAAAATAGGGACCTCCATTAACAATCATTATTAATGATAGACCAACCATTTTTGGGGTTCCCTATTCTAAGAAACACCTATATGAACGGTGTTTTTCGTCACGACTGAGAGCTTCATAGTGGCTGACCATGGTTGATCGCAGTCAGTCCCCAGGGCCGGCCCAGGCTCGTTGCCTGCCGACCCATGGGTTGCTGGTTTGACCCAGTGCCATGGCGGTTGGAATGTGCTGCTGCTTCCATCCCACGCCAGTACCTCGAACAAGTATTCTGAGCACCAAATGTCACCAGTTTCCATACCCCCCAGTAGCAGTTTCCAGTTGCCACCAATTCTGCCTTGGTCAACGGAGCTAGGGTCATATCAGCGGCGAACGGCAGCAAAGAATCAACTTGTAGCTGCCGAATCCCTGGAAAACCAAGCGATCCCATCAACCATGAAATGGAGAAAACCGATATCTTCCGCTACCCATCAAAGGTCATCATCTTCAGGAAATCCATCCAGATTTGTGATTTCCCGCATCTGAAATGGCCATTTGTCAACCTATTGCGACCTCTGAGTCGTCATCTCTTTTGATCTGGGCTTGTCCAGGTTGGATGTCGTCCCAAGCTTTTGGTTCTTTGAGATTGCGAGTTGTACAGTTGGAGACCCCAATGATCAGTCTCCAACTTCTCCCCTTTCTGCCATCCTGACCCTACAAGCAAGGTCAACATCAGGGGGAGTGGCCTAGTTTTCATTCTGTCCCCTGGATATATCCATGGGAATATTCCAAAACATGCTGCTACTCCTATTGAAAATGATCATGTTGCAACTTGGGACAGCTTGCCAACTCACCGACCCACGTATTCACCATGCAGTCGATCTGTTTGAATTGTTGTTGCTGATCATGCTCCTTGATTAATCATTGACTAGCCAGCAACCTTGAGTGATTCTATGTCGGTATATCTTTATGATAGCTGCATATCAAAAATCATTAGCCATCATGAACCAATACCAAGCATCATTGACCAGCGTTAGTAGTAAACATCATCAGCCACTCACAAAAAGAATGGTGTTAACAACTATGATCCACAACTAATCGATATTGCCGGCTTTCATCCATGATGAGGCATGGGTGTGTCTCAAAATAGGGGACCCCCAAATCATCCTTTATATTATACGTCCATTTATAATGATAAACCAACCATCTTTGGGGTCCCCTATGGCTTGAGAAACCACCACATCAGCCATCATGACTACACTCTGCTAAACTAACATGACAACGGAAAACCCACGAAGTATTCATGGTTTTGCAGGGTTTCTCTATCACGTATGGTGATTTTCCATTGCTAAACCAATAAAATCAAATCATTGATTGGTTCCCCAAGGTTTCTCTATCAGATATGGTGCTTTTCCAAGGTTTCCCTAGGTTTCATGGTTTTCCAAGGTTGCTCCATCCTTTCCATCCTTGGTTTCTCTATCAAATAATATGCTACATTGCCAGAGCCTACCCCTTGACCACCACTCACCCGGGTCAGCGCCCACTGCGCACCCATGGGTGGCACGTAGTTCTCATCCACCTGACGTGTGATCTTTCCCTTGGCTTTCTACATTCTTTGGAGGATCCAGTAATAATTTCATGGAGGATCCATTAAATAGAGGAACCCCTATGTTACTGGGAAATAGAGGAACCATTAATTGGAAATCCATTTCATAGGGAAACCTTTGGAGGAACCATTGATAGATTTCTCTATATTATAATAATGGTTTCCCAAGGGTTTGGAGCGACTTTCCGACGTTTGAAGCCCCGCTTTTCTGTGGCCCTGAGGTTTTTGGCTTCATTTTGGAGTTGATTGCTTGAAATTGGAAATTGCAATGGTGCATGATATTTGTAGCCCTTTGAATTTCGTCTCCGCACACAGCTGTCTTGGCTAGTCTTCTGAATTTATTGACCAGCTAGAAACTCATATCCTCTCTGGTGGAGCCTGACTACCTATATCTATGTGCATGTATGTTTATATGGGTGTTGATGCACATTTGTACATATGTATTTGTGTTTAGGTATATAGATAACTACCCGAGAAATGTGCAAATGTATTTACATCAATATGTTCATTGGCGGAATGCGAGGTGTGCTCGTCTGCCAGGGGCCTGGTTTTATTCATATATTGGTTCTATACCAAATGACCCTCACGGAGTTTGTGCCAATCTGAAAGGGTGAAAATCACAAGTGATCGCGTCACTAATTACAGCCATCTTCAACTGTTCCTGTTTCAGATTCAAAATAGGGTGTTTCTCAAAATAGCGGACCCCCTGACCATCCAAATTATCAACCATTTATAGTAATACACCATCCATTTTGGGGGTCACAGCTTAAGAAAGCACCAGCAATGTCATGTTGCCGCAATGACATAAGTTTTGCCGGGACACCCCTGTGGTTGCAATCGTTGTTGCAGGTTCTCGGCTTCTGTTGCCGTTAGGGGTACCCGTCTCCCATCTCAGGACGAGCCGTCAATCCAGTCGGCGGGTATCACCACTCTGGGGTTGTCCTATTACTAGTGTGCGGATATTACAACTGCTTATGATACTACTACTGCTTATCATTTAAATCATTACTAGTGTTGAGATATGTTGAGATATTCTGATAGTGGGATATCTCTGGTCCAAAAAAGTCTTCTGGAGGTGGGGCGTCGCTGGTTATGAGCTCCGCCTGGTGCCTCGCCCTCTGCACCAACAGCTGCGGCACCAGGCCCCCGGCATGTGAGCGGCGCCCGCAGTGGTTGGCAAATACCATTTGGGTGTGGTGCCCCCAAATGGGATGCCCCTGCAGACCATCCCAAGAATTTACCACCAAAAAATGGGCTTCAATACTCGGAACATTTGATGTATGAAGCATCCCATATAACGACGCTACGAATGCCGAATGCCATGCTGGACGCATCTACAGCTATGCCAACAGCTGCATGGCCAACCCGAGGACCCTGCCGTGCAGTTGGGGATGGTGAAGTTTTGCTGGTCCCGGACATCTGCACCTTTGTGCTGCAGCTGGTGACGATTTTCAGAATCCAAGGGGTCCAAGTGCTGCAAACTCATGGCGCTCATGCATGGATGGAATGGAATGGAATGGAAAGGAATGGAGTGGAATGGATGGATGCGTGGGTGGGTGGGTGTCTGGATGTGTGGATGGATGGATGGATGGACGGACGGACGGACGGACGGACGGATGGACGGACGGACGGATGGATCGATGGATGGATGGATGGATGGCTGGATGGCTGGATGGACGGATGGACGGATGGACGGATGGACGGATGGACGGATGGACGGATGGACCGATGGACGGATGGACGGATGGACGGATGGACGGACGGATGGACGGATGGACAGATGGATGGACGGACGGACGGACGGACGGACGGACGGACGGACGGACGGACGGACGGACGGACGGACGGACGGACGGACGGACGGACGGACGGACGGACGGACGGACGGACGGACGGACGGACGGACGGACGGACGGACGGACGGACGGACGGACGGACGGACGGACGGACGGACGGACGGACGGACGGACGGACGGACGGACGGACGGACGGATGGAGGGAGGGAGGGAGGAAAGGAAGGAAGGAAGGAAGAAAGGAAGAAAGGAAGGAAGGAAGGAAGGAAGGAACAAAAAGTTGTGTACATATAATATGAAAATGCACTTGTGATTGTTTTTGTGCTTGATTAATCTCAGAAAATAATATATGTACGCACAGGGCACCTTTATTCTTCAGACATTCTAAATTTGTGCATATGCACATGTATGGACATGTATCGCTCGTGTGATCATTTGTGCATGTGTGTGTGTTTTTTACCAGTGAAAAATAGTTACATGTGTACATCAATGCTATCAGAGACATGTTAAGATATATGTATTAAGAAGTCCTCGGTACAGGTTTGTGTGTGCATGCATGCATCTATATATATATATATACATATACATATATATATATATATATATATATATATGGTAGGCCCCCCCCCAAAACCTACCTTTTTCTATTTTGAACCGTATTTTCCAGTGTTTTTTGCATTTTCCTTGGGTTTTTTTGGTTTTTCCTCAAAAACCAAAATATTCCTTGGGTTTTTTTGGTTTTTTGCTGAAAAAAAAACTGCGGGAAAAAAAAAACACCAAAAAACCAACTTTCCAAACAGAATGTTTGGTCAAGGTCAAAAAAAATGTTTTTTTGGGTTTCCTTGAGTTTTTTTGTTTTTTTTTGTTTTTTTGGTTTTCCTTGGGTTTTTTTGATTTTTCCTCAAAAACCAAAATTTTCCTTGGGTTTTTTTGGTTTTTTGGTGAAATACCAAAAAAACCTAAAGAAAATTTTGGGTTTTCTGAAAAAAAACTAATATTTTCCAAGGAAAACCTAAAAAACCAAAAAAACCAAAAAAACTCAAGGAAAACCAAAAAACCAACTTTTTTGACCTTGACCAAACATTCGCTTTGGAAAGTTGGTTTTTTGGTTTTTTGGTTTTCCCTCAGTTTTTTGGTTTTTTCACCAAAAAAACAAAAAAACCCAAGGAAAATTTTGGTTTTTGAAGAAAAAACCAAAAAAAACCAAGGAAAACAAAAAAAAACAAAAAAACCAAAAAAACTCAAGGAAAACCAAAAAACCAACTTTTTTGACCTTGACCAAACATTCTGTTTGGAAAGTTGGTTTTTTGGTTTTTTGGTTTTCCCTCAGATTTTTCTTTTTTTCACCAAAAAATCAAAAAAACCCAAGGAATATTTTGGTTTTTGAGGAAAAACCAAAAAAACCCAAGGAAAACCAAAAAAAACAAAAAAACCAAAAAAACTCAAGGAAAACCAAAAAACCAACTTTTTTGACCTTGACCAAACATTCTGTTTGGAAAGTTGGTTTTTTGGTTTTTTGGTTTTCCCTCAGTTTTTTGGTTTTTCACCAAAAAAACAAAAAACCCAAGGAAAATTTTCGTTTTTGAGGACAAACTTAAAAACAGAGAAACCAAAACTTTACTCTACTCTACTCTACTCTTCTCTACTCTACTATACTCTACTATACTTTATTCTACTATATTCTACTCTACTCTACTATTTTAATTTTCTATATTCTATTATTTTCACTCTACTCTATGCTTCTCTTCTCTGCTGTACTCTACTCTAATCTACTTTTTATAGTCTACTCTACTCTACGCTACCCTACTCTGCAGTTCAATGGTTTGATTCTACAATGCTATACTATACTCTATTTTACTCTTCTATACCATCGCGTAGTCTACTCTACTCTATTCTACTCTACTCTACTCTGCTCTACTCTACCCTATTCTACCAGACTCTGCTCTTTTCTATTCTATTCTACTCTATTCTATTCTTTGCTAGTCTGCAATTCAATCATTTTACTCCACTATATTTTTCTCTACTATGCTATTTTCCACTTTACTAGACTATACTATATTCTTCTCTTCTCTAATCGGCTCTATTCTACTTTGCTGCACTATATTCTGCCATACTGTATTGTACTGTACTATGCTCTACTCTGCGCTCTTCCACTTTATTATACTATATTATATTATACTCTACTCTACTCTAGTCTAGTCTACTATACTCCTCTCTTGTCTTCTCTATTCTTTTTTATTCTATTATATCTAACTATACTCTACTCTACTCTACTTCACTCTACTCTATTCTACTTTACTTTACTGTATTCCACTCTATTCTACTCTGCTCTATTCTTCTCTTCTCTACTCTACTCTACTCTATTCTACTCTACTCTACTCTATTCTACTCTACTCTACTCTATTCTACTCTACTCTACTCTATTCTACTCTACTCTACTCTATTCTACTCTACTCTACTCTATTCTACTCTACTCTACTCTATTCTACTCTACTCTACTCTATTCTACTCTACTCTACTCTATTCTACTCTACTCTACTCTATTCTACTCTACTCTACTCTATTCTACTCTACTCTACTCTATTCTACTCTACTCTACTCTATTCTACTCTACTCTACTCTATTCTACTCTACTCTACTCTATTCTACTCTACTCTACTCTATTCTACTCTACTCTACTCTATTCTACTCTACTCTACTCTATTCTACTCTACTCTACTCTATTCTACTCTACTCTACTCTATTCTACTCTACTCTACTCTATTCTACTCTACTCTACTCTATTCTACTCTACTCTACTCTATTCTACTCTACTCTACTCTATTCTACTCTACTCTACTCTATTCTACTCTACTCTACTCTATTCTACTCTACTCTACTCTATTCTACTCTACTCTACTCTATTCTACTCTACTCTACTCTATTCTACTCTACTCTACTCTATTCTACTCTACTCTACTCTATTCTACTCTACTCTACTCTATTCTACTCTACTCTACTCTATTCTACTCTACTCTACTCTATTCTACTCTACTCTACTCTATTCTACTCTACTCTACTCTATTCTACTCTACTCTACTCTATTCTACTCTACTCTACTCTATTCTACTCTACTCTACTCTATTCTACTCTACTCTACTCTATTCTACTCTACTCTACTCTATTCTACTCTACTCTACTCTATTCTACTCTACTCTACTCTATTCTACTCTACTCTACTCTATTCTACTCTACTCTACTCTATTCTACTCTACTCTACTCTATTCTACTCTACTCTACTCTATTCTACTCTACTCTACTCTATTCTACTCTACTCTACTCTATTCTACTCTACTCTACTCTATTCTACTCTACTCTACTCTATTCTACTCTACTCTACTCTATTCTACTCTACTCTACTCTATTCTACTCTACTCTACTCTATTCTACTCTACTCTACTCTATTCTACTCTACTCTACTCTGACTAGAAGGTGGCAAAAGGTAGGTTTTGGGGGGGGGGCTTAGCATATATATATATATATGTATACATGTTTGGAACGCGGCAAACAGATCTTAGAAATTCGACGCATCACCAACAACCAGTATGAAAATGATGGTGCTCCTCTGTCAAGGCCTTTAAAATTATTTACTCAATGAATCTTGGTACTGGAAACCATATTCCACGGGGACAGCTCGAGCATTGGCCTCATTCTTCCCTTGCCGAGCCCCGGCAAGCCTGATGATTTAAGTTGGGCTGCTCCCCTGTGCTGCTCAAAGTAAGAACTCGAGGAAAGCCTGCAAAAAGTTTCATTTCCTGGTATACCAACAGATCTAGGGACCAGTACTCTCAACTAGTACTGAACATGTTTGATCATCACGGATCGACTACAACCAAGCAACCAAGCAACCAAGCAACCACGCAACCAAGCAGCCAAGCAGCCAAGCAGCCAACTAACCAACCAACCAAGCAACTAACCAACTAACCGATCAATAAACAAACTTGGATGCCCTGCCAGCTCTCCACGGTACCCTCAGCCTTTGAGCTCCCGGCTGTTGTGCCACACAGGCTTGGTAGCATCCTTGGAAGCCTGAAGGCAACTCGCTGGTGGTGCGAGTTGATCTGCGGCTAGATCCAAGTCGATGACCCTCAATGTTTTGCGTGCGCGCATCTCATGCCACAGCAATTATTGCACATTCGATAGCCCGTCCTTTATGCGGTCGAACAGCCATAAGTCGCGAACAGCTGTGTGGTTTTACGATTTGCACTTGCAAATGTGGTTTGCGACGGCAGCATGCACTTTTTGGAGATCTTAATTTCCAGAAAGTCGTCCGCTCCCTCAGTTTGCGTTTACGACTTGCAAATGTGCTTTGACCGCTGTGTGCAATTTTTTGCGCAGCACTTTCCCACAGATCTTCGCACCGAGTCTACCATTTGACCATCCCTGCACACAAACTAGAGAAAAAGCACACCGTTTCGCGCCATTCCTACCAGTCACGCAAGCACATCTCTGGTGACATCTCTTCTTTATTGCTGGGCTACCTGCTGCAACTTTCAATTGGTCAACTGTTACACCGTCGAACTTCCCCTTATGACTCATGCTACATCTACGGTTCAGTGGACCGCATAAAGGACGGGCTATCACTTGATATTTCAATGTGAATTAGCTTTTTGCCAGCCATACCAGGTTGAGAAATCCCTGACTACGCAAACAGCATTTGATGGTGGGTAAAAAGCTCCTCAAATTCTGGTGGATAAACAATCCCGTTGCAAGTCAACCCCTGATGTAAACAGGCGCATACATATGAGATATAAGTATGAATATATACATATACATATATATATATATATGTATGTGTGTGTGTGTGTTTGTTTAAATGTCTGTAGAATATATATATATATGAATATATATATATATATATATATATATATGTATACACACATACATATGGACATATACATATGTCATACTATACACATGTATGTTTATATAACTATATATATATACACATATATATATATATGTACATATCTGTTACAGTAAACCTTTGTTGGCCAACCGTACCCTAAAGAGCTACTTCACCCGTGTCGCTGAAGCACCCCTCGGCTCGCCGAGGCACATTGCTGTATACCGAGCCGAATCGCCAAAAGCACTTGGCCACGTTCCACTGGGTCACAAGGAACTTCCTGAGGACCGACGCAATGTCAAGAGGTGGTTAGGGGAGGTTAGGGCCAATGTTAATGGTGGTCGATGGTTTGGAGGTTGGGGTCAATGCTAAGAAAGTTTCAGGGGACTTGCTTAGGAGGTGGTGGGTCCATGGTGGTTATCCTCCTTGTTGTTCTTCTTGTTCCTGCAGTGTTGATGTCGTCTCTCGGCCGGAATGACTCAGCAGCCGGTCTCCTTGATCATGATGATGATGATGATGATGATGATGATGATGATGATCAAAATGATGATGATGATGATGATGATGATGATGATGATGATGATGATGATGATGATGATGATGATGATGATGATGATGATGATGATGATGATGATGATGCTGATGATGATGATGATGATGATGAGGATGAGGATGATGATGATGATGATGATGATGATGATGATGATGATGATGATGATGATGATGATGATGATGACGATGACGATGACGATGACGATGATGATGCTGGGGGTGGTGGCGGTGGTGGTAGCAGTGGTGCATAACACATGTCGCCATGATTGATGATGAAAAGCCGCAGGTTTTGTGGTTGATAAACCAGTCATGACAAGTTGGTGATATGACAAGTTGTTCTATGCACCACTTGGTGAGGAAAACAAGGTCAGCTGAATCTAATCGGATCAACAATCTATTGCTTAACACAAAAACACTTATGATAAATAGATATCAATAATAGATGCAGCTGTAGATAAAGCACCACATTCAAGATGGTAGATCACCGGCTATGGGTCGCTGGTAAGCCCTAGACAGTTTTAAGCTGGACCGTTTGCATCATCTGTTCTTACTGCTGAGTATTGCTGGGTCCGCGATGGAGTGTAAGGGGAGCCTAGTGACAATCCATCTATTGATCTCAACCGTTGACAAATCCAAAGACTATTCACTGTGGATTACGTCATCTATTCATTCAAAATCTTGAGAATGGCAACGGTGAATCAATAGCTAGTGCTTATTGATGATTATTGATCAATGCTCTGAGAGTTCAGCCTGCTACTGGTCCTAACAAGTTGATAAGCATTGAGAAGCCAACAATGATACCAACAATGATAAGCCAACATTGATATCTAGCAGCACAAGCTCAGCAATGATAAGCCAAAAAAAGGTCCCCAGAACTGCTTTTTTCGGTCATCGAGCTTCGGTCCAAAGTCATCGGGGTGCCGGTGGTTTCTGAAGTCACTTTGGGGGACCTCCCAGTTGTGGAGGAAGCCAGTTGATTACTGGTGCTGATGGGCGATCAACTGGTGATATAGTGGTTTCCTAAAATGGAGGTAACCCCCAAATCATCCAGTTTATAAAAGAGGTTATATTAATAAGCCAACCAGAAGTTTGAGGGTTCCCTATGGCTGGAGAACCAACATATGGGATAATGGTTGCTGTAATGAAAGAACTCCGAACTTGAACATTGGGATGTTCACTGACACCATTTGGAGCACTGGTCAGAGTGAGCTCCGAGAGTGATTAATACAGTGGCAATGATTAATACCAAATTGTTGGCTGGGTATTTTTGTTTGGTTGGTTTGAAGCGTTCAACTTATTTCAAAAGTATCTCGAGATATTGAACATCAACTTCAAAGGATTCCTTGAAGTTCAAGCTGCAAGTTCTTCACTGTGAACCGTCCCGAAGGACTTGGGGCCTTCTTCCTCACCAACACCACCTGATTCATGTTTCAGCGCCTACAACAGCTAGCGGCCTCCCCTGGCTGGTGACAGGACACTGCTTGTCTGGCGCATATCCACGAACCACTTGCACCTGCACCAGGTCGGTTAGCGTTGAAAGTCAGCAAAATGTTAGTTGATGTTGGATGCTCTTTGAACGGTACCCTAAATCATTGAAAATCAATGCTAATGTTGGATCCTTTTGCGGAGCTCTTCAAGCACAGAACCCCAAAAATGGTGCTTGGCTCATGATTTCAAATGATAGAAAAAGGCTACAGTACCCCATTGTAAGAAACCACCATTTGTTCACAAAGCAACCTAATTTGGGATGAGCAGCTGAACTGTGGGTATTACTATGGCTCTGCTACTACCAAATGATAGTCCCTCGCTGCTTCAAAACCATGTTGAATGCCTTAAATGGACAATCCTTTGGAAACCTATCCGAGCCATGAGAAAAACACTGTCACTTGCTCTGAAAAAGGATCATTTATTTGCTGAAAATGGGAGGGAGTTCTCTTGCCGATTAAAAAACAACAAGGATAATAACCTTGACAGCAAACTATTTTTCCCTTGACGTGTCGGGTGTGAACATCCTGTTGAAGGGTCATCTAAACAGGTGGTCCGCACACACGAGTTTGCATCAGGTTCCTGGGTGGTCTTGCCCATCACCATGATGAACTGACAGCTACTGTAGCTCTGGGCGTTTAGGGTCTCCCATGAGGCTTCTCCAAAGCTCAACAGCTACCCAAGATGGGGTCAACAGAGACATGAGATTTTCGAATAGAACCAAAAGTCCACAGAAACCAAAAATAGGACCTTGATGGACTTTGTTTAGTATCAAATATTGATAGTTAACCATCTTTATAAGACTATTTAAATCTATAACTGTAACTATTTTTTCATGGACTTATAGAATTGCCATAGGCACAAAATGCTCCTGTCTGAACAAAAAAACAATGCACGGCTGGCACCCAGCGCCTCCTCACCCCAGGCGTTGATCATGTTGTAAAATTTGCTGGTCGAGACTGTGCCGTCCTGGAAAGCTGGGGATCTTGACCCGACGGCTAAGGCTACTACAATAATGGTAACCCCGGATAAATAAACCCTAGGTTTATTAATTAGGGGAGTTACCATTTTAATGGCAAACCAAGGCTTTTAGGGGATACCCCTTATTAATCAACCAGGGGTTTATTAATCCTGGGTAGCCATTAAGTACCCAAGCTAGGCGAAGATGGTGGAAGTGCTCAGCAATTTGGAGCTGCTGCTCATACAGGCGCATTCTCATGACGGATGGTACCCTGACAGGCCAATGGCACAAACTCCCTTGGTGATGTCCGAACATGACTAGCAGATTTGGTCCAACTCAGGTATAAGATGGAGGCTGATCTCATCAAAACTCCGGCAATCATTGCAGGCATGACGTGATACAACCAGTTGACGATACAGACTCACGGTGTGTGAATTACGAGCACGGGCGGGAAAAAAAACTGACAATCAAGTAGAAGGCAAAAACACCAACGAAATACAAAAAAAGGTGTTGAGTTGCCATAGAGTTGCCAGCCCTTTCAATTCTACTCGGTAAAGAGGCACATCAACAAGGCTGATGGCATCGGATCTTTGCAGCTAGAAATTCTCAGCACCCAATCAAAACAACAACAACAACAACAACAACAACAACAACAACAACAACAACAACAACAACAACAACACTGCTCCTGCTCCTGCTTGCCTGCTCCTCCTCCTCCTGCTCCTGCTCCTGCTTGCCTGCTCCTCCTCCTCCTGCTCCTGCTCCTGCTTGCCTGCTCCTCCTCCTGCTCCTGCTCCTGCTCCTCCTCCTGCTCCTGCTCCTGCTTGCCTGCTCCTCCTCCTGCTCCTGCTCCTGCTCCTGCTCCTGCTCCTGCTCCTGCTCCTGCTCCTCTTGCTCCTCCTGCTCCTGCTCCTGCTTCTCTTGCTCCTCCTGCTCCTGTTCCTGTTCCTGCTCCTGCTCCAGACTGCAACCTACCAATTTGGTCTTCTCAAAGATTGACTTGGAGGATCATCCCACTTCCTAATCTGCAAGAACAGGGTGGGATGTAACCAACCAGCAACCACCTTATGACTCGGATTCTGAAAATTCCACCAGTCAACCCTCCGAAGCGTTCAGCTCATGGCACCTGCGGTGTGGCCACCGGCTCCCCGCCTCGTTGGTCATGGGACGTGACACATCTGTAAAGGTGTGCCGGCCTGGCACCTGGCCCCCCATGGGATGCCTTGGTGGCGCCGCTGAAGCTCAGATTCCCAGCAGGCGCCAACGTCGCGGGGAGGGACAGGTGTAGAGATGAAGATGTGGAGATCGCATGTGTAAAATGGTGGTTATACACATTGCACATATGATTTACATATGGATACAAGATTGCAATAATCATCAAAAATAGATACGTGTCCCATCAACAATCATCAATAATCCTTACTGACAATATCGGTTGTGTTGCTTCCCTGGTTGTGTTCCCACTTGTTTTTCTCCTTCGAAAAAAGACTCCGATGGCTTGGGCTCAGGACATTCTCCAGCCTCCTGATGGTAGATCCATGGGTCCACCCCCCAGATGTATCCCTGGGCAGTACCCCAATCTACCGGCGCCAGGATCACTAGGGGAACCCAGCAGGGAGCGGTTCAGGGATCATGGCCTTGGACGGAAGGCCACTCATCAGTGTCCCCCGAACATCGCCAGGATTCGAGCTCCTGCAGCTCCAGAGACATCAGTGGAACTACCAACCTGGTGTAGTTGAATGGTTGGTGGTACCTTCAACTAGGGGACCTCCAAAATCAATGGGGTTTTATTGCTATCAATAGTTGATGTTAGATGATTTAGGGCTACCCCTGTTTTGAGAAACCACCATGAGCTGTTTGGAGCCCGATTAAAAAGCAAACTAGCCAACTGCATCCACCTCCTTCGATGTGTGAAGCTTCTGAAAGCCCATGCACCAGGAAGACAGAGGTATTTGTTCGGCTGAAGTGATGGTCTGCACTGATGCCATCACTGACAAGTGATTCATGTTGGACATTAGATGCCATAATTCAACAATCCTAGTCCCAGCTTTAAACCAGTTTGGTTGAAGCCCCGCCTGGTAGTCAACCAGCACTATCGATTCTTTGGATGGGATGGCTGGTTATTGGTTCCTGTCTTGGAAACTCGGCTGAAAGCTTGAGAATCGCCAGCACATGACACGAGCACTGCAGTTGGTAACCACAATGTGAGTTGAGTTCAGGGTGTATTCCGGAAGGTTGAGTTTGTCCGAAAATGATGTGCCCTCAAAACTGGTGGCTTCCCTGTGAATAATGGCTATTAGTGGAGGGTGAGTAGGTACCACAATGGCTATGAACAGACCCATTTGATACACCTACTGAGCACCAGCAGCGGTTCTCACCTGAATAGTTCATCGATCTAGATCTTGGGGTTGGCGGGTACCCCATCAAACGCATTGCTGGTTATTTTTGTGGCGCCCTATTGTCGAAAAAGAATGCTTACGTAACAGTACTAGACAAACTTCAACACAGGATCCCTGTCCGCTTAGGAACCAGTCCTAGTGCCGCGCACCCACAAACCCCAGCCCCCTGGCCTCGGGTGATTTCAAAGAAGTACCTCATCCGGTCCTGATTGTAACTCGAACCTCGCAGTCCAACGGGCAGGCGCTGGACGTTCAAGCGTCCAGTTTGGGGGGGGCAACTGAGACTTGAAGTTGTCCATTCAACATTCACTTGTTTCACAAAAAAACTTGGCCAACGACTGAATCATCTGCAAAACCAGAAACAATGTGTCCACAGCACATGGACACTTCGAGTATAAGTATGCATATAATCATACGCATATAGAATCATCTGGAGCTAAAGTTTCTTTTCGATGTCACACAAGCATGCGGACCCTACACTTTACCGAGTGGTGTGCATGCTATGCCATAAATACCTCTGGTTTCTCGGGGGGTGGTGCCCATGTACCTCGACAAATGTAGAGAGGGAGCGAGGCATGGACGGGAGGCAGGGTTGAGATGGGTATGTGTCAGGCTCAGCGTGTGATGTGAAACCCTTTTTGAGGATGGCTGGGGTCGGGGGTGTGTGTGTGTGTGTGTGTGTGTGTGTGTGTGCATCAATTCTTTCGTAGCCGTGACCATGGCCGAAAACGAAGAAATGACATGCAGTGGTGCCATCTTGGCAGTCATGAAAATGTATTTGGAATTTGGCAAGAACATGATAGCCACAAATCATTTGCTCTCCCAGGAGAAACCACAGCATACCCATGCATACCCCGCTTTTCTATTGTCCCACTTCGGAACTGCTAACTTACAATTTGACACGGCTGCCAAGAAGATCAGGCATTTACAGACCATTTATAACCCACCTTGTTAGAGCCTGTGCAACAGCCCAACTTCAACTTGCCACTGAAAGACCAAACTTGTTGCCAATGTCGTGGATCAGCAGAACCAAGTAGTCGCCCGTCCTCAGCCGGACAGAAGGTGCGAAGCTGCGTGCTACAGAAATCATTGATACGTCCATCTGAGTCATCCTAAAAAAAAAACCATTAGACATAAGCATTTATAGTAAACCAACCAATTTGGGGTTGCGCACACGCTGCTGTCACACTGCAGCCCGACCACGGCTGGCAAACATTGTTTGCGGGCATCAGGGTAAACTACCAAAAAGCAACAGACCTAACTGAAAATCAGGGAACCTGCACACAGCAGGCATCACAACCAATTTGGGGGTGCCCAGCCACTCCTCCAGCAGGGATCTGCTGGTGGAGAAAGCACCAACCAGCTACTCCACCAGCAGATCCTGGTACCACCCTGGTAGCACCTGCCAACCGCCAGGGGCTCCGGGCCTCTCGGCTTCCCTCACCTCTTTTCT
>VSDK01027403.1:555358-569957 GCA_009767595.1 Symbiodinium kawagutii
CCCGGGCCTCTCGGCTTCCGCCACTTCTTTCCTCAAGAAGCCCAGGGTGGAGGCAACTCCTGCGGCCCCGGGTGGACAGTCATGGCGGCGATTTCGCGGCCCTAGGGTCGGTCAGCAATGGTTAAGACATGGGTAGCGGGTGGGTAACACATGGGTAGCACGTGGGTAACACATGGTTAAGCACTAGCAATGTTTGACACTAACATGCTTAACGATTGCTTCGCCGGTCATCGAGCACTTAATCATGGTGGGTTTAGGATTGATGGCTAACTGATGATAGCACTATAAATAGGTGGAACATGGTTGACAGTGGATAGGAAGCAGCAGCAAACGAGCAGTTTGTCTACCCAAACTGCTTGCTTTCCAAAACGAAACACCGGCATGTTCAACAGACCTCCTGCTGTTTGGTAGCATGGATTGGTGACCATAGTTGTAGTGATAAGTTTCGCACCTGAGGTTCTTCCAGTTGAACCGTTGTAGGTTCACCACGCTAGCCGCAGGACACAAATTCAGCACTGGGATTCCCACTGGTACATTTGTGCCACTGAAGGAATCAACCAGCAGATGGGTGACTGGCGTAGTGTCAATCCAGAGTTGATAAACCCTTGGAGATTGATACGTTGGGGGTGCCCGGGTGGCCTGTCTCGGGAGACTTCTTTTTGTGTTCTGATGCCACCCTTCCTTTGCGGAAAAAATCTCTCTGGTCTCAGCCGTGATCCCAGTTGCATCTACCAAACAAGAACGCGTTCCGCTGCAGGTCCTATGAGCTCTTGTCTACCTTGGCTCGCCAAGCGGTGAATCGGGCTGTTCTTGGCAACCATCTTTCAAGGAGAAAACCATCTGTGGAATTATACAGAGGAACGGGTGGGTCATAGTCATAGTCGATCTATGGCCGTTTGGAATCTCGGATTTGTGTATTGCGTCCAGCGAGCAATTAAGGTGGGCGACCCTTGACTTGACAGGAACATCTTGGTGTGTTACGACTGCTCAAAAAGGAATGCTGTTGTTTCGCTTTGCTTTCAATGAGTACATAGTTACCTGGTTGGCTGCGGACATAGGGGTCAAAGCCACCGTGATGCTTCACATTCACCAAACGATATCTACACAGCTGTGACATCGCCTCCACGACTCCATGAGAGCGTGCTAGTGTCCACCGCAGGGAATCTGACAGGAGCGTAGTATCGTGCGGATGACTTGTTCACCAGGCCGGGCCATCTGCTAGTACGAGCACTGGTGTTTTCTTAGCGACCAAGTCTTACCCACCCTTGGCACACCTCCCTTTCTCCATCCCCACCACAGGTTCACTCACCCAGTACCTGTCGGAATCTGGCGTGTTCACAAAAGGCAAGACAAGTTTCCAAACCAAACATCGTATACAGTACATACCTTCCTGTGAAGTCTCGCACAGGGTCGCCTGCTGTAGGCCGTGTTTGTCAACACCTGACTCGTTGTGAAAAATCGGCCATGGCCGAGTCCACAAATAGGAATCAAATGTCATTTTTGCAAGGAAACCTGCCCTATTTTGGGAATACATACACCATTTGCGGACTATCCCACAGTGTTGTTGGTTTCCAACGCGCGTTTTCCATGACATGACCACAGCATCTCAAGTTCTGGCCACCGTCCAGTACCCAAGCACTCAAATCCATCCTTTCAACACCCAGGTTTAACAAGGTACCATGTCTTCAGGCAAGACACGAAAAGTGGGGTAGTTGTGCAAATGGACAAATCTGATCTTGCCATACTTTACCTGAGAGCGCGCCATATCGAAAACCTTGCACAATGACAAAGGATTATCCCCACGAGGCTTTTGAAATACTGTGTGCTCCAACTGTTCCTGATCATCAGGGATCACTCAAACTGACCGGTTGACAGGGGTCCCACGTAGCGCATAGGCTCCCTAAAATAGTCTGCCTTGTCCAAGCTTTTCCATGGCTGCAGTGGACAGCATTTCATCCAGGTTGAAAATGAAACAGTCAAAGACGTGATGCTGGCCCCCATCATAGCAGGTACAACCAAATTGAGCTGTAGTGCAAAGCCTACTGCCTACCTCGCAAAAAGTGCTTGGCCAATGGCTGCCATCTAGTGACAGTCTCTTGTTGACCGACAGGCTAGAGGCTAACCCTTCAACCAGGGTCAACTAGACTGTCACTAGAGGGCAGCCATGGTGGACAACAGCCATGGTGGACCTCCAAGATTTTGGTGCGTTCATTTCAAGCCGTGTCCACCATGGCTGTCATACTTCTCCGAGTCATTCGTGGGGGGTGATGACCACGCTGGATAGACTGGTTTGGGAGCCCTGCACGGTGGCCTGCTTGTGAGGCTTGCTATCGGGTAGCCCACAACCCGATCTGCTGGAATGCTCACAAGTGTGCAAATAAATAAAAAACAAATAAATAGATAGATAGATATACAAATAAATGAATAAATAAAAAGTAAATGACAAAAGTAAATAAACAAACGAACAAAACAATAAATCGATATAACATACGTTTCTGCTTGTGCAACCCATCACAAGACCTACCTTTTTGACATTGCCAATGGCATTGCAACTCCATTGCGGCCAATTCTATGACAAAAATACTGCCAGTGCCAGAATTACATCTTTTGAAAAAGCAACGAAATTTGAAAACGTGTTTTTGATGAAAACGACAAAACAACCAACCACATCAAGCACTATGCCACAAGAGCCTCCACAAGGGGTGTTGATTTTTTGGATTGTTTTGGAAAACCAAAAAATCCAAAAGACCCAAAACAGGAAGTGCACAAAGGAATATCGGCAGACTGATATCATATTGCTGCGTCTGTTTCTAATGAGTATAACATACTTGTAGAAGGAAGGCAGTATTTGTTTCGAAGGAAAGTCTTGGTAGAGGCATACTACCTTTGCTAATTGAAATAGCAGTATTCCTGTGGAAAGCTGAAAAACTACACTTTTCTCGAAACCACCATGGGGTACCCTGTTGGTCGCCAGTGCTTGGGTCCTGAACCAATCAGCCCCTGTTGGGTCTCTGTTTTCGAGGCACAGCGTAGCCGGCAGAAGCCTTCTCGTAGTGGTCCACGTAGCCACCAAAGTTGGGGACCACCATCTTCCTCCGGCGATGATTGGTGCCATGGCATGTTGAAGCATGTTGAAGCATGTTGCATTGATGGGTGAAACATGGTGAAACATGGTCAGCAACCATTCATGGTTGGTTCATTACTATCAATGGTTCATATTGGATGATTTGGGGGCCATTGTCTGTCACAATTGTTGGTTTTTTATTATCAATGATTAATATTGGATGGCTTGGCCAGGGGGGTCCCTATTTTGAGAAACCACCACATCCTATCAGACATGCTGGAAAGCCATCAATACTATCATAAATGCAACTATCAAGACTACCAGAAATCCTGGAAAATGCAAAAACATGATGAGATCTCGATCGCCAACCATTGCCACAAGCCAGTGGAAGTATCATGTTCCATCAATCTGCAACAGCTTTTTTGCTTTGAATGTCAACCATTGATTGATGGTTGCCAGCGTTGGCGACATTCCACACCGACTCAACCTGTAATCAACCAACAGGTGCGCACCAATTGCCACCGGTGCTGCCATCGTCTCCTGTTTGATCTTGTGGTTGCATCATCTGGGAAAAGTACTTCAACCTACAAATTATTTGTGGTTGATGATGGTCATGATTAACGAGGATTAATCATGGTTGATGGTTTATTGTGCTTGACACTTAACACCGGGTATCCTCATCATTTGTGGATGTTTGACCACCGCTCCGGAATTTCACCAAAAATATGACGCAACAAGTCTCATATTCCACAAGTTTTGCAATCAAAAGGTTTGATGACTTCTCCCCTGAACCTATGCTACTTGCAACGATCCCAATTGTGGAAATGGAAATAGAAAATGCCGAAACTCAAAAAAAAAAAAAACGAACCAAAAATCCGCAACTGCCATCATTCTGGAGGACCTTGGGAAGTAAACGAAGCAGCCCGTGGCATCCCCGGTGGCATCCCGGAACCGACCCGTGGAACCGGGTCCCGCCACACTTGCCCACGGCCGAGCGAATATAGGCGATGGCACGCTGAGCGCAGCTGGACCTGAGTTTCAACAGAAACACCCATGGGTTGCTGATGGAACCTACAGGTTGATTCATATTAATCTATGGATCAACCTATGTTAAGATAGGATAATTCATGCTAAGATGGAATCATCAGCGGATTATATCAGCAATCCATGGGTGGGTTGATGGGGTTGGGTTGATTATTGGGTTGACAGGTTGGGTTAACATGGAATCGACCTATGTTAAGCTGTTGACCCAATTCATCAACCTATCTCAATCGAAATTATGGAACTTGTTTGCTGGGAATACAGCTGTGGATGTGATAGATGGATACATGGATGTTCTAGATTGATGGATAGATATACAGCTGTGGATGTGATGAATGAAGCAAAGAAGCACAGAAAATAAATGTATGTTCTTTTACTGCTACCTTCCGGCCCATAATCCCATGGGATCGCCGAGCAAAATCAAACAAGATCTCGGATAATCAATAGAAATGAATGTAGATGTGATACAATTTTAGGCCTACTTTCAAGTAAATTGATCAAACACAACTTGCATAAGATGGTAGATTTCGCAAAATGTGATGGATAGATTTACAGTACAGTTGTGAAACAGTTGATGGATGCATGTGCCCATTTGCATCTTATGTACATAAATACATAGTATCACGGCCAAGCCAAATGTGCTACCCGCTGAAGCGTATTTGGGCTCCGTAAAAGTCGGCATGTCAGCCAACTCCCAAGTTGGCGGACGAACATGTAAACGCTAGGCCGTTAAACCTTGCACCCCCAACGCTAAAAACCTAAATCTCTCGAAACAAAATCACTGCAGACAGCCAGTGGTCTCTAATATGTGTTCGGAACAAGGTTAGCTGATGGGAAAAATGTTGAAACACCTTGTTGTGCATAGAAATAGATATCACGTTCATACCCCCCTCCTGGGTGCGCCACCCTTATTGGGGGCCATGTTAATAAGTGTATATACATATGCTAACGAGATTTGCGTGTGTGCACGCATGTAATGTATGTCTGCACCTATGAATGGTACAACAATAGGTGATACCGTAACTGATGGTACCTGGCCAGCAGTATCTACTGCCACCGCAGAAAGACGCCACCAAGTGCAGAAGGATGGCATGCCACCATAGCCAGCCCAAGTAATCTCCTCGTCCAGGAAGAAGCCTCAAAACTTCGCAACTGGATTTTTAGAAGAAACTGTTGTCAGATCCATGATAGCAGATATAGATCCATAGCCCTAACATCCATGATAGATCGATACCCCTAGAATCTGCAGAGTCACCATGCCAGTGATCTACCATAACTCCGAATTCATTGTCCAAGTCGATCCTGGCACCGAAGTCAGCGTTTCCAAGGGAATGGTCATCCTGTGGAGAAAGATCCAATCAGTACTGTAACGATTGTTTGCCCTATGACAATGATTGTTGTTGCTTACTATTCATCAACCCCTGTATCAAGCGTAAAAATTCACGGTGTTGGAAAGCTGGAAAGCTGTGGGTTAGCTACTTTCATGTTGGATGAAAAAGCTTGCTCGGTAGCCGCCCAGGTGGTAACCTCTGCAGCAAAGTTATTGGGATGGCCCGCTATCGGGATCAAGGACGCATTAAAAGCCATGGAAAAAAGACCAGATCATCACTAACTTTACCAACCCACTACCAACTGCATAGAAACAACCCAGCAAATTCATGGAACAACTCAATAGACCAGATCATTTCCAAACGATCAGCGAAGAATGCGACGTAGTATACACAGTAATCAACGAGATGAGTCCCATGCAACAGCCAGTTCCCCAGGGCCCTGTGGTAATGCCGTCAATGGGTAAAGCTGCCAGTCTGTCAGCGCGGAATTTCATACCACGGGATCCCGAATAGATTTGGCCGTGGGATCCCCATTCCTGGAACCCAAATCAACAACTCGCATTACCGGGCGGGAGCGACCATTCTGAATGATCTTTTGAGGGTCAACTCCTGCCTTCTGGGCTCAGGCCATGCTTCAATGATTTCGAGATCTGCTGGCAGAACCATCCCTTTTTTGCCTTCCACTTCTTCAAGGGTTGGGTTCAGTTCCCATTTTTCCGTGTACTCCCCAAGGTTCATGGGCATACAGAAACCCACCTTCGAAAGGGACGATTCCCCTCACCACCAGCCCCCGCAGAGCTGTGGGCTGTGGGCCCTGTTGTCCGCTGAATGCCCCAGCACTACAATTGTTCTAAAAATGATCATTGCAAGTCTCCTGTCCCAGTGGGATCGCCCTTCAAGGGCTCCAGTGCACTCCAGGATTCCTGCTCGGTGGCCCCCGACATGTTTGCTCCCCAGATCAAAGACACAGAGAGGAAACGAACAGCTATCATTTAGTTAATGTATTACTTAAGCATTTAACGACTATAATTTAGATACCAACTAAGACAATATGTATCAATATGTTACCACATGGAACCATTTGACTCTGGTAATATCCATCATTAGCCAGCTATCACAGGGATTCAAAGGCTATGAACTACACGTCCCCAGCGGCTGGGATCAACCACAACGGCCGCCGGAAAAAACCGCTGCCGCCCGGTCACAGGCGTTGAGGTTGTTGGAATAGTCGTGATTGCCCAAGCCAGGCCACACGGGAAGCTTGATGTTCCTGGGAGAGATCAAATTCACCATCCTCAAAGGGTAGATCCAGCAACGAACACCCCAGCTAAGGGGACCAGGGATCAATCACCCGCGAGTTTTCGCAACCAATGACATGATCCATGACATCAATGGATGAGATCTACCGGGGCTTCGCAAGCCACCAAGGAACCAAACCACGAACCAAAGCACCAGAGCTGTGCCCTGCGCCACCGTGGACCCGGGGGACCCTGTCCGCTGGTCACCGCTGCCACCCAGGGTCTTGTTGGGGTCTTCGCCCTCGCGCGTCTCCCAAATCCTGAGTCGTTCACGGTTTCAGGGTGGAAAATTCAGTGGTTTTAACGGTGATGAATGGTGAGTTTATGTTGCAAATTGAGCTGTTTTGATAGTGATGAGTGGTGAGTTGATGTTGGTCTTGAGCTGTAAAATGGTGATTCATGGTGACTCTCTGTTGGTTCTTCGCTGTTTTAGTGGTAATGAATTTGGTGATTAAGAGGGTTGTAAGCCACAGTGGATGCCAGCGGCAAGAATGGTTGATGGTGATCAGTATAGATATGAAGTCAATGGCGCTGAAGGTGGTTGGAAGCGACAAGAATGGCTAATGTATGCTCATGCATGGTCAATGATGATCAATTATGGTGAATAAATCATTATTGACCATTGATGAGTTGTCATAACCAGTGGTTATTCACCTATGACGCATTTTTCACATTAAACACTGGTCATTCCCCTATAACTGGCAACCAAATGGGTTTACTTTGTTTCGGCTCGTCCAATTCATCGTCTGTTCTCAGGTAGGGTTGATTCTTAATTCTATTCGACATTTGAATTATGAAATGAACAATCAACCATGTCTTAGCCATTTATGAAATAGTGTACATTAGAAGTAGAAGAAAGGAAATATGAAACTATTTGATATGGTTATATTATATGCATAAAGATTCACCATTCATTATAAAGATTAACCAATCATTGTAAAGATTAACCATTCATTATGTGAACTTTACAACCACCAGTATAATTTATATCATAGAATTTGGGTTGAATTTTAACAACCACCAGTATCATTCTACACAAATGTTAATCATACGGGTGGTTGTGAGTAAAGATATCATTGACAATAAAGCGATAGTGAAATTGGAGTTCTTTCCATGAGTTATGGCACCAGGTTCCCGCTGTTCACACCAACGGTTGGGAATCTCGGTATGAAAATCTTTGCCTGCAACTGTACGGGGCTAGGAAATGCCAGAATTCCCATCATCAACCACCTCATAGCAAACAACCATCATACATTACCACCACCTAACTCAATTACCTCATGGTAATCAACCACCCAATTCCTATGATCTGAAAACAACTATCAAATGTATTTATCAGCCAACCAACCAACCAACCAACCAACCAACCAACCAACCAACCAACCAACCAACCGCTGGATGATAGTATCAGCCGGTCACATTCATCACGGGTTCTCCAGAGAGCAGCTTCGCTGTAGCGACAAAGCTATGGAGGCAACCAATGAAATCACCAAACTGCTGTTTCTCATGGAACTATATACTGTAGTTCTATAGATAGATAGATAGATAGATAGATAGATAGATAGATAGATAGATAGATAGATAGATAGATAGGTAGGTAGGTAGATAGGTAGGTAGGTAGGTAGATAGGTAGAACAGTAGGCAGGACATTTGTATGCAACTGTATGCGTATGATTGTGTATGTACACATTTCTAGGCGCGGAATCTACCTATCAATCTCTTTTCCCGTTCATCTATCTAATTTCCAACATACCTGGCGGTAGCATGGGACCATCGTAGTTCAACGGCACCCACCGTGATAAGTCAAAGATGAAAGTTCAATGACTTCAGCAAACCAATAGTGACAAATCTCACTCATCACCTCCAGCTGAATCCCTTTACCACAGTTGCAAACGTTAGGGACGGTTGCAGCATCAAGGAAACACCATGAAAAACTTCCCGGCTCACAGAGCTCAGTCAGATCCTGGTCGGGAGATTTTCCTGTCACCAAAGTGAATTGGTTCCGAAATGATGTTGGGACCATGTGCATTATCCACCGATGATCCGAGTGACATAACTAGCCACACTTGAGCGAAATGAACTAAACCGAGTTCCCAGAAGCGCTTGATGAGCTGTGCCTACAGTGAAACATGCTGTGCTCGGCCATAGAACTACCTCCGAGTTGAACTTAACAACAAGTCAGAATGACACTGATCCAACATACATTCATATTATACGTACAGTGATCCATACAGTAGAACTGCAATCAGTACAGTGATCCTAATATCAATCATAGATTCAATCCTCAACATTCATCAACATTGATCAGAAGTAACCCCAGTTCACCAGGGGATGACGTTGCGCACGAAGCTGCGGCGCTTGCGAAGAAGTCGCTTCCGATATTCCTGGATTTGGTTCTCATGGGCATAGGCTGTGAGGTCACCGGCGATGAGAACGCCTCCGAAGCTATGGCGATCTGATGGGATGACAGGATGGCGAGTTGGGTCAAGGTTAAGCATCAATAACGGAGGATAATATTCGTTGATAGGGAAGCAGGGAAAACAATGGTTGATGATGGCAATGATGAATCATCATCGTTAATTGGTTGAGAAAACAATGGTTCATTGGTTGGGAAAAAATGGTTGATCACCATTATGATAATTATCGTTTTGACCCATAGCCACATCTACAACGGGGATGTAACCAACAGAACCATGGCTGCAAGAACAGGTGTTGACACAAACTCAGAAAGAACAAAACTGCACAATGTTCAAGGAACTGAAGGAATATATTCTCCTGTGGAGGTCTCTGCTTGATACACTTGATGAGCCGGCATGTGGCATTTAAGGTTTCGTCTTGGGAGGTATGGATTTAGAGAAGGATCGAAATGTAGTACCAAATTATAGGATTGATCGGATCACTCCAATCTTGGTCATTGGGATCATGGGAACAAGGTGATCAGTGTGATCTTGCGGGATATGGTCAGCAAGAATCATGATGAAAAGGTTGGTCATCATTCAAGTGAGCAGGTAATGACGAGGACGAGGGTAATTGTAGTGGATGGTTGGTCAGCATGATAATCATCATTATGATCAAATGTTGGTTTCTCAAAATAGGGGTACCCTTGAAATATCATCTTACATCAATCAAGTATAGCAATAAACCATCCATTTTTTGGAGGGGTCGCCTATCATGAGAAACCCCCCCAATGATGATCCTGATCAAAGTCCTTCCGGGCGAACCAGCTTTCCAATGCTAGCGAGGCAGCCACCCTATGAAATGCCGTTGATGGCGGCCGCTTGCGATGGTGGTGGTGGTGACCATGAAAAACCTGGGGGAAGGCCTTAGCAATACTCGCTTGAGCTACTGGTGTACTGGATTCCGCAATTCTGGATTTAAGAAGGCAATCAAAGACAAAATCAGGGCATTGACACTCATTGGAGCTTGAATTGCTATCCTAGACCATAGGAGAATGTCAACAGAGATCCAGATTGCTAGGCGTCGCCATACTGCATAGCCTGGAAGAGGTTCGTTCCGATTGGGGGTCACCCACCATCCACCACTGGAACCACGTGATGGATTGTGGACCCATGGGTCACCACCGGATTCACCGGTGACCAATATGATTGCTGCTTGCTAACTGCAGGTCATCTCACTTCGGCCCAACGATCGCCCCCCGAAATTTGATACCAACTCAGACAGCAGCGACGGTGAGACTGTCCCTGAACAGCAGCGCCTTCCCTCAGTTTTATCACCCACTTGGATCCTATGGAAAATGATTTTTCTGCTTGGTGGTTGAATCACCCTGTGAAAAAATATGCGCACCAACCATCTCTGAAGATGGGGGAAAATTAATAAAATATCAATCAAACCACGAGCAATTGAAATTGAACTTAGCCAGACTTAGCCATTATTGTTGCTTATTAGCCGCTGTTCTCCATGGTCCTCTATAAAAATGCTCAAGCAATTTTTTCAAAGCTCAGAGCTGCCAACCAACCAGAGTGGTGCCAGCTATTCAGTGACCCAGCAACCCAGGGAGATCCCATCTTCCCCATCCGTTCCTGCCCTGCCTATGGGTTTGGACACATTTTCCGCATCACCTGTCCGGGACAGCCAGACCAACGACTCCACGTTGTGCATGCTCTGAACCACACCTGCCATGGTGGCACCGGAACGACACGCTGGACCAGGGCGGTTGATCCACGTTGGCGGAGGGAAATCACCGCGACTTCTGGGTCCTATCATGAGACTGATTTACATCACCAACTCGTACGTTAATCTTGACAGCACCTGGAAGTATTGTGCACCTGAACTAGGTGTCCCATGTTTGCAGTGATTGTGACCAAATTGTGACCAATCCAATTTGCACTTGAACTAATTTGCTATTTGGAGATTCCAACTTCCTAGCAGCCAAAACTCTCTCGTGCACCATCCTGCACTTGGAAAAGTGACCTTGTCTTCATCTAGTTGATGTCTCAAACATCCCCAAAAGTATTGTCAAATGGGCCAATCATCCCAGCTATAGGTGTAAGGAAATAGAAATCAGTTGCCGCGACTGACCACCGATGGTGTTGCGTTCCTGCAACTGCTGCAGGTTGGCTGTCTATTCAGTGGGACGCACACCTCCCACTTTGCAGCAAGTACCCTTTCTCGTTGTGTATCATGATGGAACATCACCCTGTTGTAGGCATGGACCGAATAAGTCGAGCCATGAAAACCATGTAAAAAATTATACCAGCGTTGACCCCAAACAGGTAGTGACAAACGTTAGATTATCTCAATGCCGGTAGTTTGCCTAACATATAGGAGACAAGTGGAGGAAATCACGCGACAAACCGGACCCAGAGGTCAGAGGGGGGGACAAGCGGGAGACAAATGAAAGACAAATGGGAGACGAGTGAGGAAAATCATGTGACCAACCAGCATTAGAGTGGGAGACAAGTAGGAGACAAACCGAAGACAAATCAAAGACAAGTGACGGAATTCATGCGACCAACCACACCCAGAATGGGAGACAAGCGGGAGACAAATGAAAGACAAATCGGGGACAAGTGAGGGAAATCATGCGGCCAACCAGACCCAGAGTAACAGACAAGTGGGAGAAAAATGAATGGGAGACAAGTGACGGAAAGCACGCGAACAACCGGGCCCAGGGTGGGAGACAAGTGGGAGACAAATGAATGGGAGACAAGTGACCGAAATCACGCGAACAACCGGACCCAGAGTGGGAGAAAAATGGGAGACACATGAAAAGTAAACGGGAGACAAGTGAAGAAAATAGCGCGACCAACGGGACCCAGAGTGGGAGACAAGCAGGAGACAAATAAAAGACAATCGCCAGACAAGTGAGGGAAATCATGCGACCAACCGCACCCACAGCTGGAAACTAGTGGGTTACACATGAAAGACAAGTGGGTGACAGATGAAAGACAAGTGGAAGACAAGCAAAGGAAATCACGCGATCAAAATACCCTCAGCTGGAGACTAGTGGGGGACAAATGAAAGACAAGTGGGAGACAAGTGAAGGAAAGCATGCGACCAACCGCACCCACAGCTGGAAACTAGTGGGAGACACGTGAAACAAAAGCGGGAGACAGATGACAGACAAGTGGAAGACAAGCAAAGGAAAATCATGCGACCAACATACCCCCAGCTGGAAACTAGCGGGAAACAAATGAAAGACAAGTGGGAGACAAGTGAAGGAAAGCATGCGACCAACCGCACCCACAGCTGGAAACTAGCGGGGGACACATGAAAGACAAGTGGGAGACAGATGAAGGACAAGTGGAAGACAAGCAAAGGAGATCATGCGACCAACATACCCCCAGCTGGAAACTAGTGGGAAACAAATCAAAGACAAGTGGGAGACAAGTGAAGGAAAGCATGCGACCAACCGCACCCACAGCTGGAAACTAGTGGGAGACACATGAAAGACAAGTGGGAGACAGATGAGAGACAAGTGGAAGACAAGCAAAGGAAATCAGGCGACCAACCGCACCCACAGCTGGAAACTAGTGGAAGACAAATGAAAGACAAATGGGAGACAAATAAAGGAAATCATGCGATCAACCGCACCCACAGCTGGAAACTAGTGGGAGACAAATGAAACACAAGTGGAAGACAAGTGAAGGAAATCATGCGACCAACCGCACCCACAGCTGGAAACTTGTGGGAGACAAATGAAAAACAAATGGGAGACAAGTAAAGACAATCAAGCGACCAACCGCACCCACAGCTGGAAACTAGTGGGAGACAAATGAAAGACAAATGGGAGACAAGTGAAGGAAATCATGCGCCCAACCGCACCCACAGCTGGAAACTAGCGGGAGACAAATGAAAGACAAGTGGGAGCCAAGTGAAGGAAATCATGCGACCAACCGCACCCACAGCTGAAAACTAGTGGGAGACAAATGAAAGACAAATGGGAGACAAGTGAAGGAAATCATGCGCCCAACCGCACCCACAGCTGGAAACTAGCGGGAGACAAATGAAAGACAAGTGGGAGCCAAGTGAAGGAAATCATGCGACCAACCGCACCCACAGCTGAAAACTAGTGGGAGACAAATGAAAGACAAATGGGAGACAAGTGAAGGAAATCATGCGCCCAACCGCACCCACAGCTGGAAACTAGCGGGAGACAAATGAAAGACAAGTGGGAGCCAAGTGAAGGAAATCATGCGACCAACCGCACCCACAGCTGAAAACTAGTGGGAGACAAATGAAAGACAAATGGGAGACAAGTGAAGGAAATCATGCGACCAACCGCACCCACAGCTGGAAACTTGTGGGAGACAAATGAAAGACAAATGGGAGACAAGTAAAGACAATCAAGCGACCAACCGCGCCCACAGCTGGAAACTAGTGGGAGACAAATGAAAGACAAGTGGGAGACAAGTGAAGGAAATCATGCGACCAACCGCACCCACAGCTGGAAACTAGTGGAAGACAATTGAAAGACAAGTGGAAGACAAATAAAGAAAATCATGCGACCAACCGCGCCCACAGCTGGAAACTAGTGGGAGATAAATGAAAGACAAATGGGAGACAAGTGAAGGAAATC
Organism: Symbiodinium kawagutii; assembly: GCA_009767595.1. Lineage (NCBI taxonomy): Eukaryota > Dinophyceae > Suessiales > Symbiodiniaceae > Symbiodinium > Symbiodinium kawagutii. The sequence continues at coordinate 569,132 of VSDK01027403.1, forward strand.
ATGCGACCAACCGCACCCACAGCTGGAAACTAGTGGAAGACAATTGAAAGACAAGTGGAAGACAAATAAAGAAAATCATGCGACCAACCGCGCCCACAGCTGGAAACTAGTGGGAGATAAATGAAAGACAAATGGGAGACAAGTGAAGGAAATCATGCGACCAACCGCACCCACAGCTGGAAACTAGTGGAAGACAATTGAAAGACAAGTGGAAGACAAATAAAGAAAATCATGCGACCAACCGCGCCCACAGCTGGAAACTAGTGGGAGATAAATGAAAGACAAATGGGAGACAAGTGAAGGAAATCATGCGACCAACCGCACCCACAGCTGGAAACTAGTGGAAGACAATTGAAAGACAAGTGGAAGACAAATAAAGAAAATCATGCGACCAACCGCGCCCACAGCTGGAAACTAGTGGGAGATAAATGAAAGACAAATGGGAGACAAGTGAAGGAAATCATGCGACCAACCGCACCCACAGCTGGAAACTAGTGGGAGATAAATGAAAGACAAATGGGAGACAAGTAAAGACAATCAGGCGACCAACCGCACCCACAGCTGGAAACTAGTGGAAGACAATTGAAAGACAAGTGGAAGACAAATAAAGAAAATCATGCGACCAACCGCACCCACAGCTGGAAACTAGTGGGGGACAAATTAAAGACAAGTGGGAGACAAGTAAAGAAAATCATGCGACCAACCGCGCCCACAGCTGGAAACTAGTGGGAGACAAATGAAAGACAAATGGGAGACAAGCAAAGAAAATCATGCGACCAACCGCACCCACAGCTGGAAACTAGTGGGAGACAAATGAAAGACAAAT
>VSDK01027403.1:570170-595298 GCA_009767595.1 Symbiodinium kawagutii
AAAAAATTCACGCGACCAACCGCACCCACAGCTGGAAACTAGTGGGAGACAAATGAAAGACAAATGGGAGACAAGTAAAAAAATTCACGCGACCAACCGCACCCAGAGGACGCAAGCCCGGAGACACAGCCAGAATCATCCGACCAAGGCAAGCGACCCGATCAAAGGAGTACGAACCCCATACAAGTAAACCTGTTTGGGGAATGAAGGGCAAATGGGAGACAAGTAAGAGGCAAAATCATGCGGCCAAAGGGACCGAGAGTGGGAGACAAATGAAAGGCAAATGGGAGACAAGTAAGAGGGAAAATCATGCGACCAAAGGGACCCAGACTGGGAGACAAATGAAGGGCAAATGGGAGACAAGTAAGAGGCAAAATCATGCGACCAAAGGGACCGAGAGTGGGAGACAAATGAAGAGCAAATCGGAAACAAGTAAGAGGCAAAATCATGCGACCAAACGGACCCAGAATAAGAGACAAGTGAAAGGCAAATGGGAGACAAGTAAGAAGCAAAATCATGCGACCAAAGGGACCCAGAGTGGGAGACAAATGAAGGGCAAATGGGAGACAAGTAAGAGGCAAAATCATGCGACCAGAGGGACCCAGAGTGGGACACAAATGAAGGGCAAATGAGAGACAAGTAAGAGGCAAAATCATGCGACCAAAGGGACCCAGAGTGGGAGACAAATGAAGGGCAAATGGGAGACAAGTAAGAGGCAAAATCACGCGACCAAAGGGACCCAGAGTGGGAGACAAATGAAGAGCAAATGGGAGAGCAAATGGAGACAAGTAAGAGGCAAAATCACGCAGGGAGAGTGGGAGACAAATGATTCAAATGGGAGACAAGTAAGAGGCAAAATCATGCGACCAAAGGGACCCAGAGTGGGAGACAAATGAAGAGCAAATGGGAGAGCAAATGGAGACAAGTAAGAGGCAAAATCACGCGACCAAAGGGACCCAGAGTGGGAGACAAATGAAGAGCAAATGGGAGAGCAAATGGAGACAAGTAAGAGGCAAAATCACGCGACCAAAGGGACCCAGAGTGGGAGACAAATGAAGAGCAAATGGGAGAGCAAATGGAGACAAGTAAGAGGCAAAATCACGCGACCAAAGGGACCCAGAGTGGGAGACAAATGAAGGGCAAAGGGGAGACAAGTAAGAGGCAAAATCATGCGACCAAAGGGACCCAGAGCGGGAGACAAATGAAGGGCAAAATCATGCGACTAAAGGGACCCAGAGTGTGAGGACGCAAGCCCGGAGACAGAGTCAAAATCATACGGCCAAGGCAAGCGACCCTTTTCAAAGGAGTAAGAACCCCATACAGGTAAACCTGTTTGGGGAAAAAAAAACATGTTGCGGGAGATCATACTGGTACATTTGGCTAATAAGCATTCCTGAATAGACGATAAAATCGAACAATCTCACCGGATTTTGGAAACCCCACAATCCCCTCCGATCTTCCGACGTGCCCCTGGTGAATCGTGGGAAATCGTGGCGGTCATTGTTTTGGCAAGGGGATTAATAGGATCACCAGTAGTTTTTGCTGCTGTTCAGGTGGGTCCTGGGTTCAACACCCCCATTGGCTATCACCGAGGCAGACTGTGATTTCGAAAACGTGTGAGGAAAGGTGTTGATTGTACCTGCAGCATACGAGGTATCTTAAACATGCTAAGGAAAAATCCTGCATAGATTGTAGATGATTCTAGTATGATCCCCTCTAAAAGCCTGTTGTCACAACATGTTACAACGAGCAGCTTCACATGGAGGTGCAATGGGCTGAATCCGGCCCATCCCCAAACTCCTGCGCCAACACTCTTGTGTTCATCCGTGTTTAACACTTGGTGAAAAGCTCTGAATCTGCATCTTGACCATTAAAATATGCATTCATCACTTGTGAACCACTGTCGTTGACCATTCCTTCCATTTTCCCCAAGAGCTATTCCTCTAATTCCGATTGCAACCCTGAAAAGGTCAGGCATTCCAATTGTATACCCACCCCATGATCATCGTCAACCAACCACTATTCCCCATGAGTAAGTAGTAGCAACCATTGTTGGCCATTATCAACTCTCACTAGACATCACTGGCGATCAGCACGCATTATCAACTATCTCAGCCATCCTTGGCCATGATTCACCCAAAAAATGCCCATTATGAACCTTGATGTGGCACCATGGGTTCAATCAACCATGGTTTCAACCATGGATGAGTCTCCTTCAACGAACCACGGCAACTAACCCTGATTAATGGTAACCCAGGATGAAGCTAAACCCCTGGTTGATGATCATAGGGTGGTATCCCCCAAGTTCGCCTTGGTTTCCCTTTAAAATGGTGACCCCCCCGATTAATCAACCAGGGGTTTAGCTTCATCCTGGGTTAACATTAACCTCATCAACTCATTGTAAACCATCATCACTCATCATAAACCACTACCATTAACCATCATTATTAACCAATCATCCTGGTTGATTAATAATCCTTATGGTAAGGGTTACCATGAACCATTCTCCTTATGGGTTGCCATTAACCATCATTATTAACCATTATGGTAAGGGTGAACCATCATCATTGACCATCATTAACCATCATTATTAACCATTATGGGTTACCATTACCATTAACCATCATCATTAACCAACCATTACCATTAAAAATGGTTTATGATGGTTTAATTTTGAACATTATTAACCACCATTATTAACCACCATTATTCATCCTGGTTGACCACTCGCCCCCGCAGCTGGTGCCAAGGCACGCCAGTTCTCCTCGATGGCGCAGGGCCAGTCGCTCTGGCGGCGGTGCTGAGAAAACGGTGCGATCGCAGCTACCAACCATGGCAACCACGAAGATTTACCAGGAAACTGACCTGGTAGCGTTGATAATCCACCATAGAAACAGCTGGTTTAGCTAAATAGCCAATGATGATCATGGCCAATGATGGCAGAGATTTTGAAAATCTATCCGACCTCGTTGAAAATCCGCCATAGAAACAGCTGGTTTAGCTGCAACAAATGGGTGGATTTTGAACACAACCAGGTCTTGGAATCACCACCATACAATGCTGGTGTCGATCCATGGATGCTCCATCCATTCCCATCCTGGCGACACCGTGGCAAGGCAAACTCGGCAGCCAAAATCTGGGAATCTCAACTTCCCAATGCGATTTCTATCTGCAGAGTCTTGTTGGGAACTTTCCCAGTTGAAAAGATCCTGAGTATCTCCGTTGCCCCAGGGTCTCTTCGCATTGGTAACTAATGCAAAAGGCACTCCACAGTCTTGCATCATCCCTTCGCATTAGATGATGTCCCTATGGCTATTCGCAGAATCTCCAGGAATCCCCAGGTGAGCTACGGGCACCTGATTTCTGCTTCCAATATGACCTTCACCATCGAAGGGATCTCAAGACTGAGAGTCCCAGACCGCCTTGTTGCACAGCCTCTTTTCTTCTTCACAGACACGAATGGTCTCAAGTGATGCGAATAAAAAGTCATCCCCTGATGTAAACAACAGGGTGGTTTGCAAAATAGAGGTACCCCCAAATCATTCAATATTAGTCATTTATAGTTACTAAAGCAACCATTTTGGGGGTACCCCTATTTTGAGAAACCACCACCAGCCTCCAGCCACCCTTCCCGATTGCCTTAACCTCACCGCTGCACCAGGGGAGCTGCGTGTCAGCAGCAATCAGCACGGTGAAGTCACCTTGGTGAAGCAGGACATTACACCACCGCCAGCAACAACGACAAGAATCAGAACAACCGCAATGTCCACAAACAACTAGGAATGCTGATTGGATAATGTTCGAAGGTCACTAACAATAATGAGAGGCTTTGCTCTGATATCGCCAGCAAGAACAAGGGCTCAGGAACGACCAGATGCGAAGAAAACAGTTCATCTGGTGCTTGTTGGCGACAGCCACAAAGCCACATATGTTTGAAAAATGCCAACACGAAATGACGTTCAAATGTGAGCGTGTTAATTCCCACGAGGAAAAAAGTTATCGAACAACTTTCATGGTGGGCAGGGATTTCCTTGAGTCTCGAGATGGAGCTTGGAAGACTAACTACTGTTTCTCAGTGGGATACATTACCACTGCAGAGGTACATGTGAGTTGCTTGAAGAGAATTCTGGATTAATCAAAAATTGGGGGCGCTCAGATGGCCATCATTTCTGAGGACATCGGGTGCGCGAACCATCAAACAGAGTGCTTTCAGATGAGCTGCCTGTCTTCCCTGCCTTAACTGTCTCTGGTGTTGATAAGATGACCGTGTCAAAGGTACAACCTGATCTCCATCAGGTTTCAACTCATGAGATGGGTCCACAGATTGGCTCCAGTCTTGGGCTTTCCAAATAGTCCCCGGGCTGGGCCGCCCTGTCGTCATTGGTCAAACTCCCATCTTAGCAGCTGCGCGGCTCCACCCGAGCCATGACATCAAGAGACGATTCATGTTGTCTTCTTGCGAGCCAGGGCCAAAGGAGTCGCCCAGGTAACACCTGGCTGGTCATCAGCTGCTCTCATGAGACGTCCAAGAGGATGTACCCACGCTGAGAGTTGATGAGCGAAAAATTCAAGCTTGAAACATACCTGACTAAGTGTGAGATCATGAAAAGTTCTGGGAGACCTTTGAAACTTCGAGCTGCCACCACGGGAACCTCGTGATGTCACCAAAACCCGGTGGTTTTTGTGAGCTGCTCTCCACTTTTCGTGGGGGCTGCTGAGGTAAGCTTGCAAGAAGTTCCATCACGAGGATCCAACTTTCAGGGTCAGCTTTACTGTTTTGATTGGAATATCGACATGAAATTTTACCGGTACCTGGCTCTAGTGAACTGGTTTGATTGAAGCACTGACATGGAATGCAAGTAATTCTGGTATGTCGCTCACCCTTGCCATCCACCAGCATTAAAACTCAATTCAGGGTGCTTTCCACCTTTGTCGGTGTCCGTCTATGGTGTACCCCACCGGTAATTTCCCAGCTACAAATCATCATTTGTTTATTTGATTTTTTGCAGATCTTTGTGTGTGTGTGTAGCTCAGCAGCCAAAAACGATTCACAAGTGGTTGCACCAACATAAGTATCTGTCAATCTATCTTTCTATCTGTCGACCTATCGATCTATGTGTCGATTTATAGACCCCTATTCTTGATGTGTCCAGAATTGTCAAGTTAATAAATATCAATATTAGGTATCCCAATCAGCTATACTGTATGTAACATCACGGTATGTTAGGTATTGTCAAGTTATACCCTCATGGTTGGTTACCATGATGATAGTTTCGACCTCATCCTCAGCCCCTCACGAGTCAGGACGGGTTCCCTGAGCACGCTGGTAGCCATCCTGGCGATGCAAAAGACAGGAACCGATGGTGGTTGATCATTTAGACAGATAGTGGCTATACTTCAAAAGACCACATATTATATGAGAAGTATGCGCGTGTGTAAATATCTAGATAGATACATATATATATATATATTTACATACATACATATTTTGATAGAAATACAGATATATACAAATATAAATAGATACATATGGTGGTTTCTCAAAATAGGGAACTCCAAAAATGGTTGGTTAATTATTATAAATTGTTGATAGTGGATGATTTGGGGGCACCCTTTTTTTGAGAAACATCCGTATACTGTATACATGTAGAGGTTTATCAACAAGAATAATCATTGTTACCGGTATACGCAATGATTAAAAATAAAGGATCACTATCGAAATATAGGTTTTATCGTATGATGACTCACTGTTATCAATCATTGTCAAAATATGTGTTTAATGCTGGAAGATCAAGAATACACTGCTTCTATATATAATGTTAACCCAGGATCAATAAACTCTGGTTGATTCATTGGGGGGGTTACCATTCCAATGGAAAACCAAGGCTTTTAGGGGACACTCCCTATCAATCAACCAGGGGTTTATTAATCCGGGATCAACATTAAGGGCGTATGCAGGCGGCGCTCCCCAAAACTGCAAGACCAATAGAGGCACCTATCTCGCCAACCTGTTGGTAGTCACAACAGTGAGCCTGGTACAAACACATGCTGTATCAGGGAATACCTACCAAACAGCTGTGTATTTTCCTGCACTGGTTTACCCAAAAACTTGCCCTCACCCCTTGCCTAACATACCTCCTTTTTGATGGCTCAGGCAGATGGCCGAGCATCAAGGGCCCGGAACATCCCCTGGCTATTCACATGCATGATCAGTTGATGCCAAGCAAGGAAAAAACCTAAGTGACCCTCCCCGCAATGAATAGACCTTCTGGGTGGGTGGGTTGTTCATCCGGCTTGGAGGGGAGGTTATTGATCCGGGGGTTGGCATTACCGTCCCTGGGCTCGGGTTCACTGATCCCATGGCTCTTATCGGTCGGACTGTCATCGCAAACCCATGGCCGGTGCCAAGCTTGGTGAAAGAAACCGCGCCGGGGGCCCCTTTCCAAATGACCACGTTTACTAGCGGTTGATGATGATCAATGACGGTTAATAATAGTTATTGAGGGCGGTTATAGTGGTTAACCATTCAGTTAATAATGATCTCTATTGTTGGGCGTTTCTCCAACCATAAGGGACCACTAATAAATCATCCAAATGAATTGTTATTTATCAGAACAAGCCAACCATTTTGGGGGTACCCCTGCTATTAAGAAGCCCCCAAATGACCAAGTTGATCTACTCAGTTTCCCCAGTGTCACCGATGGCCTGCTGATTTTACCAGGGTTCCAATCGGATTCCCTGGCGTATGGATATTGATGGGCTCTGACAAGCCCAACTACAATCCACCTAAAATTTCGCACCAGCAATTTTGACTAACTTTGGGGGGGTTTATAGGGGTTATAGCCATTCTTTGGTTGGTTTTATAGGGGTTATAACCATTCAAATTGCTCATTCCAACAAAGAAACGCACTGCTGTTGATGACCAGTTCACTTGGCTCCTTGGAAACCTGCCCGGGACCGCTCCTTGGGCTGCGTCTTCAACATGCCCATGAGGCCTGACGACGGGCCCATGGGATTGCGGGAACCCGCGGGGTTCTGCCAAGCAAAAGGTTGAGATGAGGAACGGATTTCACCCATCAACCTTTTTGTTTCACCGCCTTGAAGAACGAAAAACCCTTGCGATAAATTTACCTTTAAAAAGAATAAGGTTTAACCAAACGAGTTCCAAATGGGGACAATGACAGTCAACCACGACCAACTAAAAAAAAAGTGCAGACACCAGCTGGGAGTGCCGCAAAGTTTGTTGAAACATCCATGTCCGTTTTTCGTTGGCCTACCATATCCCCCCCATTTATACATTCACAGGACATTGAGCTTGAGCACAGTTGGGCTCCCCTGGTGCCGCACAGCGCCTGGGGGTTTACATAAACCACCGGGCAGTTCCGTCATCCCGTCCGGGCAGTTCCTGGCACTGCATGGGAATGTTCTTCGCAGACCCGCATACATGGGACCATACACCGTTCGCATACAAAATCAAATGGGACCCTGGCCAAGATTCGATGAAGGTTGATGTGTATGCGTACGCACATGTCCGTAAATACAATGTTTCTCTCTGTGGTGGCAGAAGCAATTGGATATGTGTTTCTATCTATGTGTGCATTTTTACCCCCCGCGGTATGCAGCTCTGAGGCGGGCCACGCGTCTGCAGCAAATCCTTTTACAAAATCTCGGATGGCAATGACCGCGAGGAAAATGATAACTTGGCTTACATAAAGCCAAATGAAAGAGGCAAGGCGGAACCCCCCAAAAAGGGAGGAAAAGAACAGGAAGGAGGAAAAGAAGGAAAGGGACAAGTGAAAGGAGTAGAAAAAAGACAGCACTATGTGCTGAGGCGGTGGAGCGGCAGAGCTGCAGCCAAATAAAAATGGGAGAAAAAACAAGGACAAAGCTCTATGACGCACCAGGATTCGTGACCACTCGCCAAAAATTGGAAAAAGGGAAAAAAGGAGAAATGACAAAGGGAAAAATGTCCCTTTAAAAAAAAATCCCTTAGAAATGAGAGAAAAAAAGGGAAGGAGAGGCCGTGGTCTCCCAGCACGCCAACTCCGCAGCCCCTGCCAGCTTTAGTTGCCAAATGGAGTCTGGCTTAGCCAGTCTCCTGCAGGCGAGAATCCCTAGAGTGAAAGCTACCATACAAGCTTGGTAGCGCCAATGCATCAGGAACAACTCAAGTTGCCCATCATAGCCAGCTGCAGAGACTCCAGTGAGGAGCCTTGATAGCCCGCTAAAACAAACAGAAGCATGAAAAGCACCCTGTGAAATTGAAACTGCTTGGACAGGAGCACTAAAAAAGGGGCATGGCTAAAGATTGTGCCAAAGTGCCTATCTGTGCGTACATGTCTCTAAACATAAATATGATCTTCAGAATTTATATATGTATATAGATAGATACATAGTTACATATATATGCATATTTACATATATACATATCTACAAATACCCATATACATTTACACATATATACATATACACAAAAATATTTTTAGATATACATACAAACATATATGCATTCATTCATTCATTCATTCATTCATTCATTCATTCATTCATTCATTCATTCATTCATTCATTCATTAATTCCTTAATTCGTCAATTCCTTAATTCATTCATTCATTCATTCATGCATGCATGCATTCATTCATTCATTCATGTCAGGTCATGTCAGGTCATGTCAGGTCAGGTCATGTCAGGTCATGTCAGCCCATGTCAGGTCATGTCAGGTCATGTCAGGTCATGTCAGGTCATGTCAGGTCATGCCAGGTCATGTCAGGTCATGTCACGCCATGTCAGGTCATGTCAGGTCATGTCAGGTCATGTCAGGTCATGCCAGGTCATGTCAGGTCATGTCAGGTCATGTCAGGTCATGTCACGCCATGTCACGCCATGTCACGTCATGACGCGCCATGTCATGTCATGTCATGTCGTCCATCCATCTCATTTCATTCATTTCATTCACTCATTCGTTGATTCATTCACTCATTTGTTCCTTCATTCATTCGTTTCATTTCATTTTATTTTATTTCATTTCATTTCATTGTTTCATTTATGCATTCATGCATTCATGCATTCATGTCGGAAAGCATGTCAAACAAAATCCGACTGAACTCGTGTCAAAAACTACTGTAGTTCCTGAAATGTACTGTGCACATTTAGACAAGTCTGTGAGCACATGTTCCAAAATTAAACAGCACATGAGATTGTCAATCACTGTGTGCATGCGTGTGTGTGCGTTGCAAATAGTCGGTATTGCACTGCGTACTGCATTGTTGTTAGTGCGGATGAATGGCTCAACACCCAGGTATGTAGTGGTCACACTAACCCTGGGTGCTCGGCCTCTTGGATCGTTTGTTTACCCCTGTAGCTATTGGTGCAGGACCCCTCAGCCCGACTCCTCACTTTGGATGCCAGTTGTCCATTTACAGACAGGAGCACCAGGGTTACAAGTGTCCAGCCATGATAGAAACTGCAGTGATAACTTCATCCGACCAACTAACCCAAAACGATGACAAGCACCCCGTGTCAAGGCCGATCGATTCATAGTAAAGACCAGTTTCTACTATCAAAAGAACTCACAATTATTATCAGTTACGAATAAACTATTGTAAATATGATCAGTTGTCAGTTATACCCTATTAGTTACCAGTTCCTATCATCAGCTACAAATATCCTATCAAGCTATTAGCTACCAGGTTACCAGCTAATTGTTGTTAGTCATACCCTATTTGTTACCCTATTCATTATCAGCTATACCCTATTATCATCAGCTTCAAATACCCCAACTGATTGTAAATCAACTAATTACTACTATTACCAGTTGCCAGTTACTATTATCAGCTATCGTCACTACATCATCATATACCAGTTCCTATCAGTTGTCCCTCTTATCAAAAGAACCAGCCTTCTGCTGGGAGTTCCTTGCTCCGGTTCCACCCCGCTGGTTTCTCCCCGTCGAGCGACGGCTGGTAGCACATCTGGAACTGCGCATCATCGTAGCCGTAGCGACCTGTGCTGCACTAGGTCCAGCAGGGTGAAGAGAGATATCAAAATTGTGTGATTTACGAGTATTAGCCATTGTAAGCCATTATCACCGATATCATTGTCATTAACATGTTTCGCCGAAATCCTTAAGCGTTGTTAACCATGACTGACCGTTATTGACCATATTGACCAAGATGGTAAGTAGGTCAACATGGATCTGAATCGACCAGAAAAGCCCTCCTCTCCTGGTAGATGAACCTCTATATCTATTGATATCTGGTGGAGAAATCCTCCATAGATCAAACCTCCGCATGGCAGGTGAACCCCACATACACCAGCCCATAACCCAGGCCCATCATCAACAAGCGGCAGGGCTCGTAGCAAAAGGCCCGGTGGTACCTCGGCAGCACGGCAAAGAAGGAATGGTTCAGGAGACGTCGACACAGGTTCAGGAGAATGCTTATTGATAATCGTTCTGGTGATTGATTCATGTTAATGAATGGTAGTTTAACGATAATGATTATCATAGTCATGATAAGTGATCAAAATCATAGGATCATATTGGTTAACAATGATAACCGTGATGGTCATTGCTAAATGGTTAACGATGGTGATTTGTATGATGATAATAGTCTGACAATTTATGGTTCATGATGAAAGTTAACATAATGCTTGATGATAAGTGATTGGTGTCAGGATTATATAAATAGTTCATTGTTAATCAAAGTTATTATCATGATTGTTGAATGATGATTAGGATCTTGACAAAGGATGATCATTATGGTTAAGAATACTGACAAGTGATGGTTAGGACTCTAAAAGCTTCATATGTCTGTTTCTCAAGTCATGGGGAACCCCACAGATTGGCGGCTGTTTATTCCTATCAACGGCCAATAAACTGGATGATTGGCCTGGGGAAACCCCAAACTGACGACTGAGAAACAGCCATCAACGTCGACAAGCCACAACAGCCAGCCGATCAACAACGGCGCTGTGGAAAATCGCAAGTGCAGTTTGCTGCTTGCGATCTAGCTGTTGATGCGGGCTGATCACCAAACTGGCATCATAGTGGCTAAATAGTGGTTAAATACGGGTTTCATAGTGGATAAATAGTGATTAAAAAGTGATTAAATAGTGGTTGAATAGCGATTACAATAGTAAGGGTTCGTAAGTGTTTTTCATAATAGGAATTGATGGCAGCCAACAAGAACCAACAAGAAATGGTAAATCCAGCGATTGCACCACCAAAAATGGGAGGCTTGCCAATAACTCTCCCGCAGCCGAGCATCAACCTGCCCTCAGTGCACATCTTCACATTGCCTGCCCACAGCGTGACCCACATATCTTTGAGATCCAAAATTTAGAATATCAAATGGATGGCAAGACTGGCCGGACAAATCAGAAATATGCCATCAGCAACAATAGGATACAGCTTAAAACTTAAAACCCTCAACCCCTTTTGAACTCGAAAATGAAGAGGAAATATTTATGTTAGGACCCAGGAGGCTCACCTATCCGCCACGTGCCAATCTGGGTCAAAAATTGATTTGACCTATCCATCCCTCTATATATATATATATATATATATATATATGTCGATCCCAAAAAACGAGAATCAACCAATGTATGATACGAAGCGGGAACTCGACCGACGATTGTGAATACCACAACTGGGTGGTCTACCAGATCATCTTTGCCATGATTCCTCACCTGGCAGTGGGTCAAAACCCCGTACCCCTGGTTCCCACATCATTAACCATTGTTTTCCCTATGATTGGTTGGTCACTATAAGCCATTATTGGTTGATTGATATTGACCGCACAATTCTTCAGTGCATTCGACTTCACCGTGACAGCACCCAGTTCTTGAGGCCACACCAGTAGTCCAGCTGCTCAGATGTGAAGCTCCATAGACCCAACCCAACGTTTGGCAGTGTTGGCATTACCACGTTCCAAGATTACTCTTGTCTCCGGTGTTCCAGGGGCAGGTGCATGCGAAGATCTTTGCCACGATCAAAAAGTGGTTGTGCTTTTCGTCCGGCTTTCGACCAGCTGATCGCAAAATTTGACCAGTCAAAACTGCTCTGGTGCCCAGATGGGTCCAAAGATAAACGAAATCCACAGTCGTAGAAAATAATCGAAGCATGTTCAGTTCACTCTACATACATGCGATACATGCGCTTATATACAAATATATGAATGCAAATGAAAATACTGATACAAACAGGTGTAAAACTGGGGGACCCACCAGTTGTCGTCCATCCATAACTTTGGGGTCCCCTATAGCTTGGAAACACCTATCGCTGGTATGTCCCCATAAAATTGCCACTGAAATTATCCCCTATGATTAGCCATTAACTAGCTAGATCTCACAATTCTTTGATCGATCTTAAAGACTGACTGGTTGATATTGTGAGACACCCCATCCTAAACCACATTATCATTCATCATCATTTACCATGATTCTTAACCATATTTACATATACTAAGCATCATTTACAAGACACAACACGACAAAACTGCTGGACCCCGGCCCCCGCAACATCCCACCGTCGTTCTGTGGATCGTAATCTCCATCCACCATGCTCTCATCATCCACATCACCATACTCCACCGGCGCCGTTGACTTGGTGCCATGGAGGAAGCCAGTTGACTAGCGGTGATGATGGGCGATCAACTGGTTATATGGCCATGGGTCAAGCAGTTAACCAACCAATCGTGGGGGATAATTATCACCAACGATAAGAGGGAAAACAATGGATGATGATAGGGGAACCAGAGGTGTTTTCACTCACAGCCATATAGTGGTTTCCGAAAATGGGGGTGACCCCTAAATCATCCAGTCTAGTAATCATTTATAGTAATCAGCCAACCATTTTGGGGGTTCCTTATTTTGAGAAACACTCATGTGCCATATGGCTCGCAGATGATTCATTAATGGTTCATAAACTCCTGATGGTTAGTTCTGGGCAAGGATTTGAGTTCTCTAACCAGTTTCCAACCGTTTCCTATGGTTGGTTCTTAGGTCAGATTGGTTCAGCAAGGAATATCCACAAAATGGTGAAGCACCCAACAGCATTATTGACACTCCTGGCTTAGTCACGAAGCCCGTCGTTTCTATGGTCCAGATGGAATCCTCACAGCTAAAAGATTAGATCTGCTTGATCAATCTTTGAATTACCAATACACCGCTGTCCTCTTTGATACCCCCTGCTTACCATTCTTCAATTAGTGACTTTTGATTAAAAGGACCAACAACTTGGAAATCTTTCGTAGGGCTCCTAATGCAACCCACCAATCAGCCATTTTTCTGAGGCATCCTTGGTTAATCGAACCATTCGTATCCTCACCAGGGACGACCCCCAGATTTCTGTTGCGCTGCAGCCGTAGACTTCCCACACGAACCCTGGGGCTGGAGCACCAATCCAACACTTCAGCACCACAGCTCGACTGGGCAAAGCAATGGATTCTTCGGTGCGACCATAGGGAGCTGTTCAGTGCAACCAGTTGCCGCAAGTTGCCTGAAACTTTCTCCAAGATGCTCCTCCTCCCGTGACAATCACCTCACCTCGGGAGGCCACAGAACGCTGGTATGCCTCAAGCCTCAAGCTATTACTCAAATCTTGCAGTCCAGAGCCAGTTGAACCTGAACTGTCGATTGAAATAATGTACAGTACATTGGCAAAAACAGTTAGTCTCCGTGCATCGTGTTGATTCCGCATGTTGATCGAAAAAAATCCAGAAGTTACCGCAACCATTCCGATTGCTTGGAAACCAACACCGACAACCACCACAACGACGACGAAAACAACTACCACCCAAATTCAAACAACCACCACCACCACCACCACCACCACCACCAACAACAACAACAACAACCAAAGAAACGGACAAACGAACCAACCAACCAACAAACCAACAAACCAACAAACCAACAAACCAACAAACCAACAAACCAACCAACCAACCAACCAACCAACCAACCAACCAACCAACAAACAAACAAACAAACAAACAAACAAACAAACAAACAAACAAACAGCAGCACCTGAACAACCACCAAACCCTTGTGCCAAGTGACCATTGGGGCCATAAGTGATGCCTTTGGGCGGCAGGGTCTGAGTGCCAATGGTTGGATCCTCTTTGGCCGCCTGCCACGCAAGGTCGCAAATGGTGAATCATGGGAATCCATCAAGCATCAACACTAATGAGTCCGAATGATCAATCATCCATCATCATTTATTTCAATCATCGATCCTCGTGAATAATAATGATAATAGCAAATGAATAATCAATTGTGCACTACCATTCAATCACATGTATCATCACAAACGATCATCAGGTGTCGGCCATAATCATCCTCAATGATGTGTAAGCAATAAGTGCAACTGCATGCAACTGCAAACAATATGATGACAAGGAAACAACCAATAGTTGACCACGAATCGATATATCATCCAAATGTTGTTGACTGTTGGTCGCTGGTGTACTATCTGCTGATGATACCGGACCGAAACCGATCATCCAAAATGAAATCAACCGATCCAACTCTCTCCACCAAGATTATTAGTATGGAGTTTAAACATCTCGAACGAATCCACGTAGATTTTGGGTTTCAAAATGTTGCCGCCCCTTCTCTGCTTGGTACGAGTTTACCTTGAGGCATTGCAGTGGCGTGAGGTCAACAGGTCAATATTTTTGCGTTTCGGCCATCATTTACGGCGGATCAAACATGACATTGTGAAGTCAGGAAGTCAGGACTTACCCAATCAGTCAAGAAAAACGTAACACTGGAAAAAAAGGAACCAAATGAACATAAGTGTCTCCTTACCCCTCCCTAAGCAGTCATTTCAATTGTGTTGCACTTCATGCCCACTGAAGGGCTGCCTACTGCCAGCTAGAGCGACTCTTCATTGAACCTGCTCCGATAGCGCAACATGGAGCTCCAACGATCTCACCCAACTGTTGCAGCTCCCGTGGGCGTGTGCGAAGGGAGCTTGTGGCCACGCTTGGAGGAATACTGAAGGACCAGGCCATTTTACACACACGGAGCGTCGTAACCATGGCTCCAAAAATGGGGTAAGAGGGTGAACATCACAAAGTCAATGCAGCAATTGGTTGGTTTGTGGGTGAAATCTTGGCAGGTTGCAAGTTGACCAAGGAGGAAAAAACGAAAGGTGCGATCGCATCTCCTGTTGACAGCAAAAACAAAAAGTGCCATTGCATCTGATCCCAATAAGCCGCAAGCTAGCGTGTGTTTCTTTCGAGACAAAATACAGTATATAGAATTGTTTGTCTCTCAGAATGTCTTTTGACAATACACGTGATCTTGAGTAACAAATATCAAATCCCCTCAATGATGTCAGCATCAATACAAAGGTGTCCAACACACTGCAATAGAACAGCTAGGAGATTCATATCCTGCAGTAACATGGTGGGGCAAAATCACCCTGCCCAATAGGTCCTTGGGGGCCCGCCACGACTGGTTATCCAGCCAGCTATTCTGTAACATGAACAGGTGATCAAGCATCAATTAACCATTCATATCCAAAAATTCATCAAGTCCTGAAAATGCGCACGTTTGAACCCTGGGGCGGGTCTGGGTGCCGAAGGGATATTGATTTCATCAACTATTCAAAAAAACAAAAACACACATAAATTCATCTATCATCGACCATCAATTCATCAATTCATCAACCATCAATGTGCCATTCCCCACATCAATCAACGCCGTGAACCGCCCCCACGCCCCCATCCGCCAGCATCGCCTGGTAGCTGTCGCCAAAGGCCGCCTTGGCCAGCTCTGCCTGGGACTGGTCGTGAGGTGGATGTTGGTTCCGAACTCATTCAACTTGGTCATTCACAGCATCAACTGGTGCATGTTGTCATCAAGTTGATGTCGATCACATTTCATAGTCACGGTGATTGATCATGGTAAACTAAATCATGGTTACATTGACGTTGCTGAAGAGGTTCATAATGCTCGTGTTAGCTGATGGTCGGTTCATCCTGTCGTGTTATCCTTTCATCCAAAGTGGCCAGATTTCTTCAATCCCGAACATGATCATGACCTCTACTTGGATGTACAGTTTCGGCTACACCTGGAATACAACCATGGAAAATTACAGTAGTACTGAAAGGTAGGCTATAACCCCTACAACCATGGCTTCTTGTCACCAGATGCCAGCCGTGGGGATGCGCATCCAAGTAGGGTGGGTTGTCAACCACCATTTCCATGACCGGCCATCACTAGCCATCGGTAATATGCTATAGAGATCGCCATATTCTGATCGATTTCTTTCGCACTTCATCGTAGGGAAAACATCAGTAGCGTAGGTGCAACAAAAATCGTGGAAAGCAGCGTGGAAACCAACCATGTGCAGCAGTTGGGCCATGGCAGTCCCCAGTTGTAAATTACCAACGCCAAATGTTTTCGGATGGCTACAAGCAGTATTTCACGGCAAGGGTTTATCACCAGGCGAGATTGACAAGATTTGATCATGAGCCACGACGTCATTAGCTGATCAACCATGACGTTTAGTTGGTTCTACTCTCTCTCCGGTTTTATAGATATATGTGTTTCTTCCATCTCTGTCTGCATATATATATCGGAACGTGTCATATGTAATGTGTTCATAGAATTAGAAATATAAACGCATGTGTGTGTGTGTTTGACATTCCCATCTCATTCAAACAGAGAAACACAGGAGCGAGAGTGTACGATGAACACTCGTATCTCAGTTTCATCGATTTATGGCTTTGCCAGCTCATATATTCATGAAGGTGTCTGGCCATGATTGCTGCCATCCTCGGGCTATTTGGTACTTCACTGTCTTGAGAAATCATAGGGATATCAATAGAAATTGGTACCCCTCTTGCTGTTCATATGTAACTCGTTCCTATGTGGAATCATGGCGAATCATCCTATTGGTACCCCACAGTTATCAATAAACGGTTGGAAAAATCATTGGGATTTCCCTCTCATAAATGATATGGTGTAACATTTCACAACTCCATGACAATGTCCATTCTCCACTGCTCTTGGGTTTCTCCAGGTCGCACTTGCCGGTCTGCAAAAACTTCAGCACTTCAACATGGCCATTCTGTGCAGCATCAAGGGCAGGAGTCGCTCCATCGTTGGGGGGCTTCTCCAGGTCGCACTTGGCGCTCTGCAAAAAATTCAGCACTTCAACATGGCCATTCTGTGCAGCATCAAGGGCAGGAGTCGCTCCATCGTTGGGGGGCTTCTCCAGGTCGCACTTGGCGCTCTGCAAAAAATTCAGCACTTCAACATGGCCATTCTGTGCAGCATCAAGGGCAGGAGTCGCTCCATCGTTGGGGGGCTTCTCCAGGTCGCACTTGGCGCTCTGCAAAAAATTCAGCACTTCAACATGGCCATTCTGTGCAGCATCAAGGGCAGGAGTCGCTCCATCGTTGGGGGGCTTCTCCAGGTCGCACTTGGCGCTCTGCAAAAAATTCAGCACTTCAACATGGCCATTCTGTGCAGCATCAAGGGCAGGAGTCGCTCCATCGTTGGGGGGCTTCTCCAGGTCGCACTTGGCGCTCTGCAAAAAATTCAGCACTTCAACATGGCCATTCTGTGCAGCATCAAGGGCAGGAGTCGCTCCATCGTTGGGGGGCTTCTCCAGGTCGCACTTGGCGCTCTGCAAGAGCTGCAGCACGTCAACATGGCCATTCTGTGCGGCAACAAATGCAGGAGTAGTGCCATCGTTCTTGGGCTTTGCCAGG
Organism: Symbiodinium kawagutii; assembly: GCA_009767595.1. Lineage (NCBI taxonomy): Eukaryota > Dinophyceae > Suessiales > Symbiodiniaceae > Symbiodinium > Symbiodinium kawagutii. The sequence goes on from VSDK01027403.1 coordinate 587,897, forward strand.
TCGCACTTGGCGCTCTGCAAAAAATTCAGCACTTCAACATGGCCATTCAGCGCGGCAATCAAGGCAGGAGTGGCTCCATTGTTCTTGGGTTTCTCCAGGTCGCACTTGGCGCTCTGCAAAAGCTGCAGCACTTCAACATGGCCTTTTTGTGCAGCAACAAGGGCAGGGTTCCATCCATCACTGTCAGGCCTCTCCAAGTCGCAATTGGCGCCCTGCAAGAATTTCAGCACTTCAACATGGCCATTCTGTGCAGCAACAAATGCAGGAGTGGCTCCATCACTGTCAGGTTTCTCCAGGTCGCACTTGGTGCTCTGCAAGAGCTGCAGCACGTCAACATGGCCATTCTTTGCAGCAACAAATGCAGGAGTGGCTCCATTGTTGTTGGGCTTCTCCAGGTCGCAACTGGCGCTTTGCAAAAACTTCAGCACTTCAACATGGCCATTCAGTGCAGCAATCAAGGCAGGAGTAGCGCCATCGTTCTTGGGAATCTCCAGGTCGCACTTAGCGCTCTGCAAGAGCTGCAGCACGTCAACATGGCCATTCTCTGCGGCAGCAAATGCAGGAGTGGCTCCATTGTTCTTGGGTTTCTCCAGCTCGCACTTGGCGCTCTGCAAAAACTTCAGCACTTCAACATGGCCATTCTGTGCAGCAGCAAGGACAGGGTTCCATCCATCACTGTCAGCCTTCTCCAGGTCGCACTTGGCGCTCTGCAAGAGCTGCAGCACGTCAACATGGCCATTCTCTGCGGCAGCAAATGCAGGAGTGGCTCCATTGTTGTTGGGCTTCTCCAGGTCGCACTTAGCGCTCTGCAACAACTTCAGAACTTCAACATGGCCATTCAGTGCAGCAATCAAGGCAGGAGTAGCGCCATCGTTCTTGGGAATCTCCAGGTCGCACTTGGCGCTCTGCAAGAGCTGCAGCACATCAACATGGCCTTTCTCTGCGGCAACAAGGGCAGGGTTCCATCCATCACTGTCAGGCTTCTCCAGGTCGCACTTGGCACTCTCGAAAAGCTGCAGCACGTCAACATGGCCATTTTGTGAAGCACTAAAGGCAGGAGTGGCTCCATCCTTGTTGGGTTTCTCCAGGTTGCACTTGGCACTCTGCAAAAGCTGCAGCACGTCAACATGGCCCTTCAGCGCGGCAACAAGAGCAGGAGTGGCTCCATTATTGTCGGGCTTCTCCAGGTCGCACTTAGCGCTCTGCAAAAACTTCAGCACGTCAACATGGCCAGTCTGTGCGGCAACGCAGGCAGGAGTAGTGCCATCCTTGTTGGGATTTTCCAGGTCGCACTTGGCGCTCTGCAGAAACTTCAGCACGTCAACATGGCCATTCTGTGCAGCAACAAATGCAGGAGTGTCTCCATCACTGTCAGGCTTCTCCAGGTCGCACTTGGCGCTCTGCAAGAGCCGCAGCACGTCAACATGGCCATTCTGTGCAGCAGCAAATGCAGGAGTGGCTCCATTGTTGTTGGGCTTCTCCAGGTCGCACTTGGCGCTCTGCAAGAGCTGCAGCACTTCAACATGGCCATTCAGTGCAGCAATCAAGGCAGGAGTAGCACCATCGTTCTTGGGAATCTCCAGGTCGCACTTGGCACTCTGCAAAAGCTGCAGCACGTCAACATGGCCATTCTGTGCGGCAATCAAGGCAGGAGTGGCTCCATCGTTGGTGGGATTCTCCAGGTCGCACTTGGCGGTCTGCAAAAACTTCAGCACTTCAACATGGCCATTCTGTGCAGCAACAAGGGCAGGAGTCGCTCCATCGTTGGTGGGATTCTCCAGGTCGCACTTAGCGCTCTGCAACAACTTCAGCACTTCAACATGGCCATTCAGTGCCGCAATCAAGGCAGGAGTAGCGCCATCGTTCTTGGGATTCTCCAGGTCGCACTTGGCACTCTGCAAAAGCTGCAGCACGTCAACATGGCCATTCTGTGCGGCAACAAATGCAGGAGTAGTGCCATCGTTCTTGGGCTTCTCCAAGTCGCACTTGGCGCCCTGCAAGAATTTCAGCACTTCAACATGGCCATTCTTTGCAGCAACAAATGCAGGAGTGGCTCCATCGCTGTCAGGTTTCTCCAGGTCGCACTTGGCGCTCTGCAAGAGCTGCAGCACGTCAACATGGCCATTCTGTGCAGCAACAAGGGCAGGAGTCGCTCCATCGTTGGTGGGATTCTCCAGGTCGCACTTAGCGCTCTGCAACAACTTCAGCACTTCAACATGGCCATTCAGTGCCGCAATCAAGGCAGGAGTAGCGCCATCGTTCTTGGGATTCTCCAGGTCGCACTTGGCACTCTGCAAAAGCTGCAGCACGTCAACATGGCCATTCTGTGCGGCAACAAATGCAGGAGTAGTGCCATCGTTCTTGGGCTTCTCCAAGTCGCACTTGGCGCCCTGCAAGAATTTCAGCACTTCAACATGGCCATTCTTTGCAGCAACAAATGCAGGAGTGGCTCCATCGCTGTCAGGTTTCTCCAGGTCGCACTTGGCGCTCTGCAAGAGCTGCAGCACGTCAACATGGCCATTCTGTGAAGCACTAAAGGCAGGAGTGGCTCCATCGATCTGGTGTATGGTGCATCCAGCTGCATCGTATCTGACATGGCGATCAGGATGTTGGTGTGGCCAGCTGCAGCTGCTTGACACAGCGCTTCACCGAATTTTTTTTGTGACTCTTCTGCTTCTGCATTGAGCGCAGTCATCAACGACTCTACTCGTGAATCTAAACCTACGCGAGCTGCCAATTCGAGTTCTCCACCCCGCCAGCCTTCGATGACTGGAAACCAAGGCTGAGCAGAGCATGACAACGATACATCATGCGCCATGGCAATGGAAAATGCAAAGCTCCAGGCCAAGGGAGTCAGAATGCACATGGTGACCACTGCAGGGTTTGCTGCCACGATGCACTCTTCGCCAACTGAGCCAAAAAAAAGGACAGCTGTAGACCACAGAACCGCCACTGCTTCCACGGCTCTCAAGGCGACGAGGCTTCGCGAAAATCTTTGTTGAGTCATGAGGTCCACGGGATAGCAGCACCAGAATGTCCCTAGATACGCACAAATGATGCCTAGAAAGTTGTACTTCTCAACAAGTTCTGACACTCGCAAACGGAAAGCGCCTTTAAAGGCGATCATGGTGACCACAAGTTCTGCAAACATGATGAACGGCAAGTAGGGTTGGTGAAGCCCGTGAACCGGTGCTCCAGCTGGCAGCAAGCATCTGCCCATCAGGGCCCAGACTCCCAAACGCGCAAACACATCGCAGAAGCGAAAGCTGATGAGACCACCTTTGGGCAAAAGACCTGGGACTGTCTTTGTGCCTTGTTGGCACAGCCCATACGCCTTGTTCAGCCCATCTGCAAGCGTGTACAGCGAAAATGCAATGGATGCTGATAGAATCCATGGGTTCCCCTCAGGTCTCACCACAAGCAATGCATACAGTTGAAGCAAACTTGAAGGGAAACCTTCGCAAAGTGCTGCAATGACCTTCTCTTCATCCAATTCGGTGGTGCGGCCATCTTGCCATGCGCCACAGGCCATCAGGATGGGTTGCACCTGCAAGGCATACAAAATAGCTTGCTTGAAGCCAGGTCTCCGCTCCCCGCGGTCGTTCAACCCTGCTGCCCAGTAGTCTACGTTCATTTGGCCATCGCATAATGTCCAGCTCACATACCGATGGACAAATGCCAAGGTGCCACTCAACAGCCATATTCCAATCAGCAATGCACCAAAGACGTACATGCCCTGCTTCACGTAAACCACTACCACGTAAATGTCTGAGACCATATCGACCAGCCAAAGTGTGGTCATGTACAAAATGGAAACTCTGACTTCGAACTGGGAGATGTCACCGAGTTGGTCACCTGCTACCTGGTGGAGCAAGGTGTATGCGGCTTCGGTAGTCCAAAACTGTGTGTACACAATGTAAGCCACAGGAATGATCACGGCAGCACTTCCCAGAACTGGAATCCAGAAGGATCGGAGCCATAAAAATAGCGCAACCATTTCCATCCACAGCCACATGACTTGAGACTGCACCTCCTGAAAAAAGCAATTGCCCGCAGGCAAGAGTTTCTTTGCCTCGCAGAAGTCGTGTCCTCCAAACTTCACCTCATCACAGGCCCTGAGGCTTCGATTTTTCAACATAGGTCGTTGCGGCAAGCAGAGGAGAATTGCAATGGCAACTGCCACATTCAGCAACATTGCGCCGAATTTCATGGTTGAATTATGTTGAATTCTGAGATTCAAAAGTAACGTGAACAACAAAGCAATTGCAAATGAGAAGGTGAACGGATGGTGGATGCTGGTTGGTCGGTGATCAAACTGTGGTCAGTTAATGTTCAGTTGATGACTAGTTGATGGTGAATGATGTTGTTGACTTACTTACAAGAGAATGCTTTCAACGTTGGCAGTGGCAATGGTACCTTGACCCTGGCAAATTGCGGGTTCTCAAAACAGGGCACCCTAAAAATCCATGGTTCATTACTATAAATAGCAATATTTACCATGATAATAATTGTCAACTGTGCTTATATAAATGTTTTATGGTAATTAAATCAATTACTGATAGAATTAGATATAAGAATTTTGCAAAATTATGAGTATCTAAAAACTCATTTAACTTTTTATAGTAAATCAATAAATTTAGATTCAGGGGTACCCCTATTTTAAGAAACCACCACACCTACTCAACCCGTCATGGGCAGCCTTGTCGTTCAACCTCCCCTCGCCTGCGCGGCCACAGTCAGGCCATTGTTTCCGTCAGGTCCCATGGCTGCAACCGCAGCAGCCTGGCACCATGGTGGGGCTAACCATGGCACAACCATCATATGGCGGTCTCTTAGAATGGTTTATGATGGTTAATAATAGGGGGAAATCATAGGGGATAACAACTTATAATGGTTTTGATGGTTTATGATGGTTTAGAATGGTTTTGATGGTTTATGATGGTCAATAGTAATAGGGGCTTATAATGGTTTATATAATGGTTTATAATGATTATAATAGGGTTTTTGTTCACATGTTAAGAATAGGTGGAAATCGTGGGGGAACGGAACTAGCATACAGGGGTTATACCAGGTATAGGGGAGTTTCTCAAGCCATAGGGAAACCTTAAGATTCTGGATGGTTCAGAATGGATGATTTGGGGGTACCCCTGTGACTTGAGAAACACTAATATGATTGGATTGTGGCACGCTGTCCATCACCCCCCAATCACCCCAAAAACATCCTTGGTGGGGAGAGTGATACACCACTTGTGGACGTAGTCATATGGGTCTCAAAATGATTGGGCAACCAAACATGCTTTGGCTTCCAAAGCTTATGATTCAGATCAAATGGGCAACAGATCAAATGGGTAACATCAATGTCCCTATCAGTTTTGGGGAGCAACACAGAGTAATATTGTAGCATTTGGTTAGAACCCTCCTGGTAGCTTCTTGGCTGTCCCTTTCAAGGCCCTTTAAAAGGCTAGCACTGGGCACCCGTAGCTCCAAATCGCTCCCTCCGAACCGCCAGCGAGTTTTGGAGGGTTCAAAAATTGGATGCAAAACGAACCCTGATCACGTAGGCGGTGTGTTTTTTCACTGCTCAACCATATCAAGCCACGTCTTGCTTGGAGGGTGCAAAATAGTTCGCATCTGACGTTAACATTTCTTCCCAGGAAGAAAAGGAAACAGCTATTCATGATAGATCCTTTGATTCAGGGTTTCTTCCTTCCTGGCTCAGCACTGACAAGATGCATAAATCTACGAAATGAGAGGTGATGGGTTGGTTCATCAGATGGCAGTGCTTCTCTAATGGTGATATCTTCAGATCAGGTCATCGAGATTGACCAAGAACAGGATGTATCGATACATGATCCTTCCCTCAACCACAATATAGGCCCGACGCGGGAATGAATCGCTTGGCCACTAAGTTAAGATGCCTCAGGAGGTCTCCAATTACATCTAGAGATAGTCGTGTCCCATCTTTTTGACCAAAGATCATCTCCATTATGGCTGTCAAACTAGTTTAACATACTTTAACCAGTAGTTACTGGCCAGTTGATCAGTGGCAGTTTTCCTAGGAAAACCGACAGGAAACACCAGGAAACCAGCAGATTATCAGGAAACATCAGGTTCTTCGTGTGGCTCTTAAATTAGTTTAACCAGTAGCTACTTGTTTAACCAGTCGATTATCTCCATCATGGCTGTTAAACTAGTCTAACCAGTCATAACCAGTAGATACTAAATAGTTTAACCAGTCCATTATCTCTAGTAGCTACTAGTTCAGCCAGCAGATTATCTCCAGTAGCTACTCGTTCAGCCAGTAGATTATCTCAAGTGGCTACTAGTTTAGCCAGTAGATTATCTCCACCAGTAGGTTATCTCCAGTTCCATCCCCTGGGCGTTGGCTGCACGCCCTCCACACGTGAACAGCGGCTTGTCTCGCCGTTCCGCCCTGACCGCCTCCATGGCATCGGCACCCATGAAGGCGTCGTGGGCCGCCTTGGAAGCCTGGGCCACCAATGGAGAACCAAGAAAGCCAATGGTGAATAAGCCACTGGTTAGTATTATTCACCATAACTAGTAATGGTTAGTAACGAGTAAATATGTGTTAATGGTTAGTAATGGTTATTAACTCATTACTCATACTAAACCAATGGTGGTTAATGATGGTTAATAACGACTGTGAATAATCATGAATCAGGTATGGTGAATAACTCATTAATTGTATGTAATGAGTTAATATCATTATTATTCGCCATGACTAGTTGATAACTGATTAAGCTTATATAGTGATATTAACCAATTACCAGGAGTAACAGTTAGTAATTGGTTAAGTACTAGTCATAACCAATGGTTCATAATGACCAATGATTAACCCACAGTTAATACTGAATAGTTTGTAGTTAATAATAGCTAATTCAGTCTTGGTTGATAATAATGACTGGTTGATAATAATCATTAATAGTTACAATACTGATTCATATTAATAAATGGTTGATAAGAATGGGCAAGCACCAATGATTAACCAACTGGTAATGGTTAATAGTTAGTTCATGATTAATAGTCCATAGTTACTAACTAATAGTTAATAGTTAAAAATAGTCAATTAACTGTTGCTTATAATGAATGGTTCATAAAGATGGTTAATAATCAACACTTTGTAATTGGTCGAAACAAATGGTTAACAACCAATGGTAAAAACCAATGATTAACTACCAATGCTGAATAACCAGTGGTGAGAATATGGCGATAACACTTAAGTAGCTGGTGATTAACAAATGGTTAGAAGAACCAATAGTCAATGACCAATGGTGCATTATGTAGCTGGTTGATGATTAAGAATTGTGATAATAAGCAACTCAAAAATAAGTCCCCCTCACCCTGGTGGATTTGAGCTACGCCAGCATCATCGGCAGCAAGC
>VSDK01027403.1:595308-612493 GCA_009767595.1 Symbiodinium kawagutii
ACCATTGTGGTGGGCACGTGGCCCGGGTTCCGGTTCGACACGCCGAGGGGCCAAATCCGCCAGCATGGCACTGGCATACTCTGCAGGGCTTAGCAGCTGATCCTGACAGGAGCCTGAACTGAAGTGTGAACGTTGTCTGAACCAAAGCATGACGGATCAATGACTGATCAATATATATATATATATATATATGTATATATATATATATATGTGGATAATATGCATTAATATTTGGATAATAATTTGGATATGTCAAAATATACATGATCAAGAATTGACTTGGATAATCATCATTTTCACCATCCCAATCCATTGCTCTGACCAGGCAAGGGTTTGGATCACAGAATGCCACGCTTCTGACGAGAAGAAATCGATGAAAACTGTGAAAATACAGCAAAATTGAACACCACCAAACCACCGTTCAAAATCACCTCGCTGTTTGAACTGGTGATTGAATGGTTCCTACTTTTTGCTTTCTGTCAAACTTGTGGTGTGAAAACAGCTTGTGATCTCCACAGTTGTTTCTCATCATGTCAGATAGCAAAACTTATCAAGTATATGTGTATATATATACAAAGATTAATGTGTTATTCATGTATTGACTGATTAATACATCTATATGCATATACAGATATACATCTATGTTTGTAGTTTGTAGGCAAAATTCTATGCTTCCTTGATATTTTACGCGTATTGGACCTATCTTTGGTATTGGAAAAACACTGGCTGTGCCTGCTGCAGTCCCAACTTTCACCGATCCTATTATTTTCTCAAATAGGCGTTTACATTCTGCAAGTTGACAGAAAAGTCAAGCATTTATCCATCATCAACCATCCTGAAATCTCAGTACTTAGTATTGTCCACTGACGATTCGACATCAAGTAAACATAAATTAGCCAACGACTAACCAACGTTGTTACCATCCATCCAATGTTGCATGCGGTGCTCATTCATTTCCATCAACCTCGTTGCGACAACCAGCACTCCTCGTTGCTGTCCGCACCGCGAAAAATGCCTGCTTGCCTCAGCGATCCAGCGAGGAAGCCAAACAAGGCAGCTTGACACCACACGCTGTGTGTACGTGTGCATGTGCCTCTGTGTTCAGCTGTCCTTCCTGTCCAATCATGGCAGATCAGCGACAATGTAATCATTTCTCACACTAGTATGAGTCGTACGAGTCCTAGTTTGACGACAAAGGCTCCTCCTGCTGATGCCACTGCCATTGCTACGACTCGGTTATGATACCTCATTCTGGCTGTGAATGCCTCGTTCCCGGCTATCACTGGGGGGTCCTACCGTGAACCTTGGCTCCCGGCATCAAATCCGGCGCTTCGGCGATGGACAGCTTGTGATCGAAGCTGGGACCCTGGTCCTGCGCCGTTGGGGTGGGAGATGTCCCATGCCCTCAGTGGCGGGGTCAAGCAGTGAACCAACCAATGAGGGATAATGACCAAGCAATAATAGGGAAAACAATAGTGAATGATAGGGGAATCAGGGGTACGGGGTTTTGACCCACTGCCATATTCTAAATTGTAGATCACATTAATTACTTTGCAGTGCTCGTTCCAGCGCTTTGAATTGCAGAGTGCATTGCCTGACACTACAATTCCGATACTTGCGATCCAGGCCATTCCATCTGGACATGCATGAGCAGTACGATTTACTTATGCTGTGGCCCAAATTGATCAACCACCTGCAGACGTGTAACAAGACTGTCAAATTCTACTTGGGGAAGTGGGGCAAGATCCACGACAATACCCGGAGAGGTGTCACAAGCAAAACACGAAAAATAAGAGAAGTGCTTCTTGCAGGGTTGGCAAACGAGTCTCAAGAAAGCTGGGGCCGTAACACCAGTCATAAGTGGTCCCGTGACTCTTCCCCCACTTCTGGGTGTCAAGGGCGAGGTTGCTCAGCCACCGTTGCCGTGATCAACCAACCGTAACCATGATATCATCCATTCTGGACATCATTAACCATTTTTGACCGTTACTGACCTTTATGAACATAATTAACTACACCAGAGAAGAGTTTTCGATCTGACAGGCGTATGGGATGGACATCTGATTCGTTAGTAGTTGTTGTAATTGGCAAACTTATGTAGAAACAGCAGTGTTATTGCTATTGCTCTTGCAGTTGTTACTATCCAAAAATACTAACCAAGATTGACCGTGTTTGACCGCTAACTAGCCATTCTTGGTTTTTAGTTTGTTGCTTGCTGGTGATGATGACGTTTGCCGATGTAGAAGTCCCATCAGTAGCAATGCATCGCCGGTACCTGGTACCTGCCGAGGCAGCTCCCTCATGTCCTCCTTCAGAAAGAAGAATGAGACCTCGCAGCTGCCCTGCTCAGCTCCGGAGATCATGAAAACGAAATCAACCACTACTGAGGTTGTCGCACAAAACCAGGAGGCTTGCCAGGGTTTCTTTCAACCAAGAAGCTGCTTGCAGGACGGTGGGCTCAACGGCCATCAAATGGGCTGGCTCCTGAGCAGGCGCAGCAATGTTGGGGACGACTTTGATTTGTTCGTTCCCAGCCCTGCTTTTTGGGAGGAATGATCATGTATCCGGGCACGTTCATAAATGCATGGCTAGATGTACATATGATCGTATACATGGTTGCACATTTGTAGAACCTGAGAAGGGAGGGCGAAAGCCAGCCCCCGAGCTTGGTTGTGAAGGGAAAGGTTTGTAGAGACCAAGGCTTACAGTGTGGGAAGAATTGCGAGGCGGTCCTGTTTGGCCCACACAATAATTTCCACTCAGAATAATTGACCTTCATGCACGGGGACAAGAAAACAAACGGCTAAGTATGCCACAACCACCTTTATGATAGCACAGATTGCTGGGCCCGCTTGAAGCTGACAAGTACTGTTTTTTCCAACTTGTTTCTGCACCTCCCTTTCAAAACCACGATATGTGTCCCGTTTCTTTCGCTTGATGTGCAAACGCAATGGTATCTTGTATGGTTTTAGTATGTCTCAGCAACAAAACATCGCTAAACAATAACAGCAAATACCTTTGGCTTTCAACCACCACGAGCTTCAAATACTACAATCTCCACGTGTCCTGCACGCGTCTCCAACCATGGTTTTTGTTTGCGTGGTTTTGTGTCTACCCCAAACATCACAAAAACGGCTGTGACTTTGCAACCTGCTGTGTCATACAACGCAGATTCTTAAATGGAATCTGTGGAAATGTTGGGATTAACTAGACACTTAGGGGAAGCCGAGTCTGATCACCATCAACCTCATAATTCTGTCCTATAATAAATGATGTTCATGTGATCGTGTTCACACTCTTAGAAATCACGATCAATTAGATATTTTTTAATTCATCTGTTTATCTATATCTATATATATATATATAATATAGAGACGTGTATGTAGACCTACATACGTCTAAAAACAATACACCGGCGGACCAAATTTCAAGTCACTCCCACAACCTCCACGCCCCACGCCTCAAAGTTGACGCAACCATCTTCCGAGTCAAGCACGCGGCCGCCTGAGCAAGGGTTGGTTGGGATTCCCATGACTGATGACCCTGCGGTCCGCAAAAGGCAGAGCCAGGTTGTCCATGTCGTTGCATTAATGACGCACGGTTTTGGGCTGGTGCAACCAGGTGCAACCATCATTTTGACTGCGACATGGGTGTATGTATGACATGTGCCAGGAGGACAAAACAACCGACCCATAGCCCTCCCAAGAAGCCCAAACTCTGCAGCCCTCACCACCTGCAGTTGCGTTGAAGCCAAAGTTGTAGCTTCCAAAACAGAAGGCAGGGGAGACGTGGACGGCCTGCGCCAAAATCTCTCTGGGGTCCAACCAGCCAAGGTGACAATTCCCTTTTTTAGGGCGAGCCAAACGGACAGATAGAACCACTTCGAAGCCCCAAATCTTCCGCAAATGGAAGGACAACGTTCCCTGACAGGGAACTGGTATCAAGGTCCAGGTTCTGGTTCCAATCTATGGACAGCAACAAATGACACAGCAAAACATCGAGTTCGATGACTGGACGACTGGCATGTTTACAAGTGACCAGCAGGCTGGACCGATTGTTCGCTTGGCAAACTGTACATCCTTCATGCTGGAAAAACATCCAGCGGTCTGCAGCATCCCCTGCCACCAGCAGTTTCCTCTTGTGCCAAGGAACTCCCTGGGTGATTCGCAGAGAGCGCACTTGCGAAACCTGGGTCATTCAAGGGGGAGCAAGCTCATCATCTTGAAACCTATCGTGATGATGCGGGATGGGAAACTGATGGGAAACTGTGTCCTACACTTTAGTACTCCCCAAAGCGGCCATCTGAGTAATCCCCAAATCGGCTCTAGAACATGGGGGCTGCATCCTACCACCACAGCAGAAGAAATACTAACGGGCAATAGATTATAAGTTGCAATGGCAATAGCATCGACAAATCAACATGAAAAATATACCACCCTTCTGGAAACAATGACACTTGGATTGTCCAAACCACACAGGATAGGGATTCCCCTTGCACTTCCCCATATCAGGATAGGGTATTTAGGGTATTGGACAAATGCCAAGTTCCAGTAATGGTAAGCATGAAATCCCGGACATGTCTGCAAGTCCACAAATTTGTGCATCCACATATCTATGCGTATATGTATGTATGTGTATATATACATATATTTATGTATTTATGTATAAATATCTATGTGTATCCATGTAGACAGGACATACCCAAGGAGCCAAGGAAGCCTGCAACAAACCACAGACTGTGTGTCTATGTATTTTGCATATCTAAACACATAAAAATGTGCACGTAAGATTATATCAGTACATACATTTACATCTGCGCCGTAGATCCTCCATCTTCTCAATTTGCAATGCGAACACCAAGGGATACGTGTGGAAACACAGGCAGATCATGAAGTCAGGCCAAACCAGAGAAAACCATGGATGGCATCTACCTCCTGCCACCCCAACATGAAGCACTGCTTCACCGAGCGGCAAATCCGCTGGCTCTGGAAGAATTCTTCAAGGCCATGCTACTGCCATCCGTAAAGTTCTTGCCACAGACCTGCAGCAGCCCTGCGGCGATGGTCGCTTTTGCTGGTCTTCGAAAGGCAATGAGTTGGGGGCCTGTGACTAAATCCGAATCCATATCTCAAGCTGACCCTTGCTGTGGCAGTTGGATAGACTTCTGGATTGGTTGATCAACACCAGTCACCCAAAACGAATTCGAGGCAGACTCGTTGGGAAGTCACAACTGTTGGCTATTTTGGGGGTGGCAACTACTAGTGGACACACCATCACCTGCAGCGATTGGCATCCCAGCAGCTTCCATTGATCACAATTGAAGTTGTGGAGGAGCTTGAGCAATTCCCAAGTGCAGGTAGACTTGTCACCAAAGAAAATTCAACTTTTGGGCCAAAGGTTTGTTGGTCAACAGTTGGGGGTTCTTACATAAGCAAGAAATGATGATCTATAGTGGTTGATAGTGATTAAGCACCAACTAATGATGGTTGATAGCCGGCAATAAGAAAGAAAAGTCTCCAGGCTTGGTTTAATCTTTTTTCTAGCTGCTTCCTTGTGAGGTCGAGGACTAAATGCTGACTGCTGCCGTCCCATGATTGCATTCCTGGCCAGACGGGTTATTGATTGCATAATCATGCTTCATACGGATTGATAATGTTCGTGCTTGGGTCATGAATAGCAATCTCTTCTGACTGGCAATGAGGCTAAGACTGATTGATCATGATAAAAACCGGTAAAAGACGGTTGCTAGATAAAAGCTTGCCATGTCTCATCTACATAACCCCCTCTCCTGGTGGCCACCCATGGCTAGCGAAACTGCCCAGCGGCATCGAAGCATTGCTTACACCGGGTCTCCTCACCTTGGAGCATGGGGCTGGGCTCACGTGACACCTGAGCTCATGGAGTGTAGGTCATCCAACCAACGGATTATAATCTATAATAGGTTGGATGATCATTCTATAATAGATCATCATGAATCATAATCATCTATTTCGGGTGCAACTCAAACTTGAAATGATCATGATCTATCGTAGATGAAGCACCCAAATGAGCATTCCTATTGTAGATGATAATCATTCCTGTCCGCCTGTTGGAACCACTATCAGTCATCAACCAGGAATAGAACGGTGTAACTGCTCAAGGCCTTATCAAGCACCAGGAAACATCAAAAACCGCCACAGTCTTGGGTTTGGTGTGCTGGACGATGGCAAGAGATTGTTGATGTTGAAATCTCTGGGTGCCCATTTGGGACGACCCACCTGGACCCTGAAGAATTATAGGAAAAAGACTGCATCCGCTGGAAAGAAAGGACATGTTTTCGGCTGTACTTGCGCTGCACGTGAAAATTGTGCTGGTGAAACGGAGGGTTACCACTCGAGTGATCCAACATAGCTGGCTGGAAAATCACCATATTCTACCAAAAGAACCTAGGAATCCATCAAAAATTGGTGGATTAACAATCGCTATGTCACCAGAGGGTAGAAACTCTGAAGGCAAACCTTTCTGTGTCGAAGGAACCGAAGGAACCGAAGGAACCAAAGGAACTCGTCCAGTCTGAGTTTCAGAGCTGCGAAGGTTCATCCATTGTGACAACATGAGGCAACTAGCGGGGGAATAAGCAGGAAGTTGGACTTTATAAATATAAATGTAAAGATATATTTCTATATAGATATATACATATTGGTTTTACTTAAATCTGTGTTTATTTGTTCATGTATTCATTTATCTGTTTATTTACATACTTATTAATGTATTTACTTATTCATCTATGCGTCTATTTATCGATCTATCTATTTACATATGTATTTGTATATGTATCTATTGATTTATTCATCTATTGATTTATTTATCTGTTGATTTGTGTATCTTATTGTTTCATAGAATGTACCATAGTATGTTTCCATTATTTGCTAGTGCCCTAGGCTGCCATAGTCGGAATTGTTCTTTTTGTTGTTGCTGTTGTCTTGCTGTTTTGTCCACGGTACGCTGTTTTGTTATTCTTGTTTTGGTTGTCGTGGTGGTCGTTGTTGTACCCGGATTGCATGGATGCATATATCTTGTGGCGATCCATTTTTGTTGCTAGGTACAAACAAATTCTTCGGCCTTGTTACGATCCCAGAAAACTTTGGGGATGTGCACCCATCCTGCTTGGTTTATCCCCATCGTTTGCTGGCTGCCTTTGGTATCTTGATTCTTCGCTGGGAATATGTGTGTAGCTGGTGGGATCTTGGGAATGTCAACAAAGTCCCGCCACATTGGCCTTTCGACTTAACCATTTGATATCGATCTTTTTTTGTCGCACGCCAGACCTACATCTGCACAATTTGGCTGCGTTGATGAACTATAGCCCTTGTCAACCAAGAGATTGGTTGGAGGACTAGCCCAGTGATGTACTTTGATTGGTGGTGAAGGCTTGCTTATCATTGCTTATCAAGCGCTATTCAAAAGTGTTTTGAAAGCAAAACTAAAATTCTTTGAAAAAGAAACATCATTAACCATCAATTCACCACTTTCAACCAACCTTCGTCACATTTAACGTCCCCATGAACCATCACCCCTCACCCCTGCACCGCTTGCCGCCCAAGGGGCTGGCGGCTGTGATCGCCTTGCTGGCGCCTCCACAGTTGGCCTCTGCAAAGAGGGACGCCTCAAAGGACGCCTCGACGAAGCAACCGCTGCGGGTTCCCACCACCGCCGCTGGTTCCCGCCGGTTTTTCACAACGGTGGGTTTGTCAGGTGGTGGAAGTTCAAGGCTTCAACTATGGCACAGGTGAAATCATGTGTATGAATATATATGTGCACTTACATTTACATACCATATCTATGTTTGGACACACATATCTCCAACCCAATTCTGCAGATACCTTGTGCGGATGTGGCCATGTGCAAAACTCCAAAGAGGCCACCTTGCTGGGCTGCTAATTCTGATGAGGCCACATGTCTCACATGTCTACGTTGAGCTACCCAGTCTTTGGTTGGCTGCTGTTGGCTGCTGTCGGCTGTCTTCATGGACCCCTGACACTAAGACTCCAATCTCCACCGGTCCAGGTGCCATGAGCCAGTAGTCAGAGAGAGCACTTTGAGCACTCGTATCCTTGGTTGGGAGGTGACCGAGAGCACCGAGTTGGCTGTGCACTGCTGCGTCTCTGTCTATGCACGAATAATAGTACAGTGTCTGAGATATTTAAATAAATATATGTCATGATATACATACAGATATAGATATAGATATTGACATTGATATTGATATTGATATAGATATAGATATAGATATAGATATAGATATTGATATTGATATTGATATAGATATAGAAACGGTATGTGTACAAGATACATGGATACATCGCTGCAAAATTGTCAGTATCAACAACCCTCCTTGGCGAGATGGACAGCACTCTGCAGTAGTCCATGCCTGAGATTTGTGAAATTATATGTTGAGAAATGACTTAAAGATATTGTATGTTAAGAAATCTAATTAATTAGATGTGATGTCATGAAGATGTGACTTATCGCAAATCTTCCTTTCAAATTTGCAGATAGATATAGGTATAGATTCAAAAGAAAATAGCTAAAAAACTGACAAATCTTCTTTGAAAACATTGCGGCAAGGCTCAAAGTTGGTTATCTCATCGTTCTCCAGCAAACTGTTGCCATCCGCATCGTTTTGTTGGAAGATCTCCGCTAACTTGGTATCCTCAGCCGATGGTCAATGTCCTGGAAATCGTTGGGGAGGGCTAGTACTGGGATGATGGCTATCAATGGTGGTCAACAATGGTTGGCCGTGGCTAAGCGACAATCAATGGTGTTTAATGATGGTTAATGATGGTCTAAGATGGTTAGTGATGGTTAATCACCGGAAAATAACAACCAACCACTAGTTGATGGAATGATGGATAGCCAGTATACTGGTGAATAGTAGGGTAGAATAATCACCAACAATATTCGGGCACCAACTATACTTGTACGATCATCCCAGTGCTAGTAACTGGTCATTAACGATGGTTATGTAGTGACTACCCTTGTTTGGTTTTTACCATTGAAAAAAAACTGGTTGCAAGCATGTTTACCAACCACTTACCAACTGGGATAATCATCCAAGTAAACCAAGCATTGAAAAGATAATGATGGCAAAAAGATCTGGAGAGAACCAACCCTTCCAGAAGTACAGAAATGGAAGATTCCTCACACAGACCAGCACATAAGGCGGATCTAAAGCATCCACAGTGCAACTTTGAATCATCAGGAGTCAAGATACTCAAAAAAATATGCCTTGCCGCGGGAAATGGATCACTAGTGTACACTGTCGTCATCCAGGAAAATTTGGATTTGAGAGTGTCCAAAGACTAGGTCTACCGAAGCAAGCATCTAGGAATCCTGGACCTGCCCAACAGGGACAGCTGTTCAGGTGGCTAGCCCTCAAAGACAGAACTCGCCAAAAAAATTCTCGAAAGGAGTACCATCTCAAAATGAGATATTGTTCGATGGCATGTGTTTTTTTGGTAGCACCCCCATCATCAGGGTCATCCCTTTTGAAACCAGCTTCAAAATGGAATTACAAAACACTTGGCGCCAACAACTCGCAATTTGTATGGTTTGTGGGTCCATATAAATAACCTGCGATTGGTGAAAAAATGCTCATTGTCCATCGCCTTTTGGAGAAAAACCCGCGGTGCCAAGTCTATTGGTTGATTTCCTTCTTGATTACTCGTACCCATACAGCTGTTGGCTATACGCCTAATCATCTGTTCGTTACACCCAATGGATGGTTGAGGTCATTGCTATTCTTGTTGATGTTGATGTTTGTGTAGGTAATGTTTATCAGTTGTGGTTGTTGTTGTTGCTGCTGATCTTGCTGTTCTTGTTGCTGCTGTCGTTGTGGGCTATTGCACCCCTTTGGTTACAAGATGTGATTCTTCGAATCCTATTTTCACAAGTGAACATCCAAAAAAGGGAACTCAAAAGTGGATTTGTCCACATGTTGCTTTCCCTCATAGCTAGTTATACCTATTAACAAGTCGTGATTTTTGGGCGAGGTCAGGCACTGCCAGGTCATGACTCCTGCCCGGGGATGTGCCGGTCTGCCGCTGCAGCCACTGGCACCGCGCCGATGCCCAGAGAGGACATGGACTCCGACGCAGCAGTCAGAGCCCAGCAGGCCATCCACCTGGCGGCCGCAACCCGGGGCCATGGAAATCCCTGGGGAACCAACCGACCAACCAACCGACCAACCAACCAACCTGTGGTGAACCAGCTGCTTCATAGTGCTTAGCTAAGAAGTTATAGCCATCAATGATAACTAACCAGCCAGCCAGCCAACCAACCAGCCAGCCAGCCAGCCAGCCAACCAACCAGCCAGCCAGCCAGCCAGCCAACCAACCAACCAACCCCGTTCCGTTACAACAAGCTGGTAGGAACATGTAGAAACCAGGTACCTGATTAGACCTGGTGACCTTCTATTTCACAGCAACTGGAAGCAATTAGTGATCAGTGGTAGCTACAAGTCGAACCAGCCACTAGTTATCAGTGACAGCTGGTTCTAACACCAGCTGTAGGCCTGGTTGAGACTTAGACAATATGTTCTTTGGATGTCACATGTCACCGAAAAAGCTGCAAGAGACCAGGGCAACTCCAAAAAAAGGAGGGACCTTTTGCAGATCTGATCACCTCAACAGAAACTCATGGAGACCCAGCAACTCCTGGGGATGGAAAGTCCCCATCGTTTTGGCCTCGTTGTTAAGTTCTGGAGTTCCACGCCAGCATGTACCTATAGCTTCCAAAATGGAAATGTAACTGTAGATTATGTTGACCCAGAGCATTTATCCTGAACGACTTAAACTGTGTTTTTTACTATCACAAGTTTTTTGCCAAACTCAGTGACACCAGATTCATGAACACACACACACACTTCTTTAGTCCACCCTACAGTTAAAACTCCAAAATCCTTCGCGTGACACAGATTGGCTGACAGTGGTTTTTGCATGAGGTGTACTAATCCCCAGTCAGGAAGAAAGCCGAAGATCACTTGTACTGATAGAAACTGGTTTCACAAATAAACATCTACGGCTTTCATCGAACTGATCAGCAGTCATTGACTGCTGACCCCTGTGAGTAACAAGCTTACGGCACCCGTGATTCAGCCTTGGGTCTTGGGGTTGAGGCGGCAAGGGGATGTTCATGTTCACCTGCACTTGCAAACTTGGTATGTGAAGGATGGGTGGGGTGGGGTGGGGTGGGGTGGGGTGGGGTGGGGGCTGGTTGTCAGTTGATGTCGTGGAGGATGGGGTGGCCAGCTACACAAGGCGTGTTCTTCGGTTCTGAAAAGACGCAGAGTCCGACTTGTCTTGCACCACGCTGTGGTCTCTAGCATCGTGAAAGGAGCGAATAATTTGGCACCAGATTCGCTCTCTTCAAGTCTGAAAACGCATCGAAAATCGCCAATCCTACTGGACCTGACACATGCAATTCACGAAAGGAAAACAATTTTTTTGGGCAAGAATGCGAAAATGCAATCCCATTGGAAAATTGGAGCAACGCCACCTCCGAATAACGGCCCATGGGGATGACCATGATAAGCCATCACCAAGCATGACCAACAAGACACTCTTTGGCACCCATGACATCACCCCAGCTGATTCTCCGCCTCACCAGCTGCACAGTGGACGACATGGCGGCTGCACTAGTTCTGGTCACCGCTAGTCCCCCACTGCCTTTGGCCCATAGATATCATGGGTGGAGCACCTAACTCGCCGGGAAACCGGGTTTATAGTTTGCCATGCAGGATACCCTGAGGTACTGTTGCTTGGAATGCATGTGTTTCAGGTCATTTTCTAATCTTAGGACTTACCATGCCGGAGGCTAAAGCTGCGGAGGCTGAGTTTCCAGCGCTGATCATGCCTTCCACATCCTTCCAAGGATGGCAAAGGGTTGTTCCTTGAATTGCTGATCCAAGGATGTCAATCGTTGTGCAAAGAACCTTTGGAGTTCGTGGCTGTAGCCAATGGCTATCAAAGGGTCAACGTCCTGCCAAATTCACTGACCACGGAAAAAATAACCGAATAGAGCATAAGTGGGACATCTCTCGTCTGAATGTGATTTGGCATCTCCAACTCCCACCAACAACAAATGGTGCCTTTTAGCATTGTTTAGCCATCTTAAGCTTTGAGTTCAAAATTGGATAGCACCAACAAGAAATACGTTGACGAAACTGTAATGATTGCAGTCACAGTGCTCGCAAATCGGTGATAGGGGTTTAACCACAACAAATTGTTTGGTTCTTGCTTGAAGTCCCAAGTGTGATAGGTTGTGACATTTCCCTGCCAACCAGGTACAGGTTTTATCAGGTTTTCACCTCCCCCCCCATTCTGATCCCGTCAACCCTCAAAATGCTTTCCCCTGAATGGATATGCTATGATGTTTCTGTTTCCGGGTCTCTTGACATGGCATAAATAGAATCAGCCGCCATCCTGAAAGAATCACCAGGCTTCCCACAGGTCCACGACCACAAAATCAAATTTGGCCTCAGTGTTCACCGGGCTGCAACCAGGTCACGTCAGGTCCCCTGGTCCCTTGCCGCCCTGAAGCACCAAAAAAATGGTTTTGCCAAATTAGACAAGAAATATTTGGCAAATGGGTGATTGGTTAACAACCATTAACCATTCACAATGATTGGTTAATTAGAAAAATGGTTTAACCAATCATTGCCAATTAGACAAGAAGCCACTCATCTTGGGTGATGTTTTTTCTTGGCACATCAAGGCACTGGTCAGCTGATCCATTACGGTGCTCCCATTCTTTGATCACGATGCAACGGCCAACGCGGCCCACGTGGCCAATGCTTCGCTTCACCATGCGGACACGAAGCTGGAAATCCAGAAAGCTGTCTACCACTATCCCTCAACTGGGTAACAGCTCCCGATGTTGTCAAGACAGATCTCTTTCTAGCTACGTTTGACTCCAAATCATTCATCTTCATTTCGATGGGATACTTTTTCTGCCAAAATTGATTTTCTTACCCGGATCCTGCTTACCATCCCGAGTGCGGAAGCCCATCTGTCTGAACCGAGTTTGTGGAAAAGAGAAGTCTCATAGCCACAAATTCTGGTAACAAAAAATGATTCGTCAGAGCTTCACCTCAACTGTAGCTCTGCTTTGAGGCGTGGCCACCAGGTCCACATCTTGTGCCCTCGCCTCTGAGGGGAGTCCCAGAGCTGGTACACCAACCGCGAATCGCTGGTGAAGCAACTTGGTATTCTTGGTCAGCCCCGCGGCATTCGTTGGCATCCCCAAGAACATTTTGGGTAGACCCATGAAGAAATGGTCTGAAGAATCTGCACAGGAAGTATGGCCGGTGTGATTTGGGGTGCCAAATTTGCCATGGGAAATTCCTGCCACAAACCAGCTGGACACCGGCAAAAGTCTTGGTGGCTTAGCAAAACCGGTGGCAGGATGGCCCTAACGCCACAACAGGAATGAAGTTCATGCCACAGGCACTGTGGAGGCCTCCTTCAACATACTCCTCAGATCACCCACCGACGTGTACCTGGCACAAATCCACTCTTTAAAATTGCCGGCTGCAGCAGGCTGCAGCAAAGGATACAAAGCTTTCAACAATCAAATCATGTCTCTGCATATTTATGTGAATTTATGCATACACAACTGTGTATGGGTCCATGGACGCCTATGAGCAGCTTTGCATCCATTCCCCTTGTGTGTGTGCAAGGATGTATCTGTAGGATGGTCTAGAGTCTGTGACTGCATGCATGTGAACCCATTAAGGCCTAGTTCCAAAGGTGTCTAACAGGTGTCAGTAGGGATTCTAATCAACCAGAGCACGAAATCACCAAGATTTATTTAGACCAAGGATTCAATGATGCTCTTCATTCGGAATATTTCAACACTACCCCGCCCTGGGAAAAATGATGGAAGAAGACAATGGAGTAGGAATGAAAACCTTCAGATTATGTGACTTCTAGTTGGTTAATAACTAGTTAACAATTCTAGTTGGTTAATAATGTCAATTAACCAACTTAGCTGAATAAGCAGGATGGACCCGACAGCTTCATCCTTCCCAGCTGGTGGGCACTGTCGGCCCACATAGAGATTGTCAGGGACACCGCACCTAGCGCGCATGCACCCTTGCAGGGGGTTCCACCATAGTTTGATGGTCATCAACCATGGTTTAATGGTGATCTACCATGGTCTAATACGGGGAATCTACTGGGATCATAATCTCAAACAAAACACTATGACAACCCAGTTCAATTGATTGAGTTGCTCATGTCATAGTGATATAGCTACCCTAAGAATCGCTACAGAAGCCGATGAGTCAGGGGTTATCATCCATCAGAAGAGCAAAAACATCAACAGAATCACAACTATAGCAGTCTGTTGGACTGTTGCAATCATCTGACAGACTTTCATAGCAAACAAAACTTTGCCGAGCTGCTATTCAGTTTGACCAACATCCCAACATGATCTCATATCGATAGCGCAGATTGACACGGTGACTGTCTTTCTTGTTTGATTCCATACATATTCCAACTTCCTGAAAGATGCTGCAAATCAAACGGCCGATGTGTATCTACTAGGGCTCTCTCTGCGTGCATTCATCGAAAAAAAGTCCAACAACAACAACAACAACAACAACAACAACAACAACAACAACAACAAAAAAAAAAGAAAGAATCTGGGCTGAGGATACGAGACAACGTAACCAGACATTCAGGACCAATTCAACCAACTCCAGTGTTGGTTGATTTGACTCCACAAATACGCAGGGATCACTAGGAGTGATCATGTTAACTCTGAGGCTGTGATCTGCGGACGCCGCTGGGTTCCGCACACCGGCATCTTCCCCTGGAACTTGCCAAGCCAAGGGCACCCAAGGGGCATGGCATCCCGACAGAATCGAAGTGGTGGGATAACCAGCAGATAATGGGAATAGTAACAAAAGGGGATAACTAACATAAACAGGAGGGGAGGGGAGAATAACCAACAATGGTGGTAGGTGTCCAAATTTGGTGAAGTGAAAGCTCAGAGGTCCTGGCATGGCAAGGTCTTCCAGTGTAGCCAAGTCTGGATGCCTTCATCGTTGATTTGAAAAAAATGAGTGTCTCTTGGATGCTGAATCAGTGGAACACTTCTATTTCCGTCCGCTGTGTTTCATGTTCAGCCAGGCCTACAGACAGGTTGCAGTGAAGGAGCTGGATCGGTCTTGTCGGTACTGTAACCAGCTTCTTGCGATCTCAAACCTGTCTTTTCATTTCGGATCGGCCTTCTTTGTATCAGAAAACAACTTGTGATTTCAATATTTGTCCTGCAGGTGATCATCAAAGGAAGACTATTCAATTTACTTGTATGCATACATGTATATACATCTGCTTTTGCACACATATTTCCGGAAATACTATTATACACGCATGTATGCACATGTACATAGATAGATAAGATAAGACAAGATAAGACAATATAAGACAAGATAAGAAAAAATTGAAGTATGCATACAATGTGTTGTTAGGCTCCTGATATTATAGGATCTGTGGTGGACCAGCGCATGATCAAGTCTGAATGGGTTTGGACAACCCGACTCCACAGCCGCTCCAACCGTGGCCCGCCCAGACCTGGCCTGCAAGCAGTGAGATCCCGCAAAATATCAAAGAAATGCTGTTTGAATAATTTGATAGCCGTGTTCATGAAATGCTGTTCATTAGCAATTTTCATTGATTCTGGTGACAAAGAAATAGCTTTGTTTTTCAGTTCATTGATGATGCTAAGCAGTGAACTTATCGGTGATAACCAACAATTTCATAACGCTGGTGACCAATGAACATCTAGCCAAACATCGCAATCCATGGGTTTCATAGCTAGATGACTTTACAGTGTACAGTGAAGCAAGAAAAATGGGTAGAAGAACATCAGAAGCAATAATAACAGCTGTGTCACCAAAAGGCAACGAGTCAAGCCCAATGTGATCCACTGGGGGAAAATGGTTTCTTCCGGGCTCGGAAAACAAACACCGTGACTTGAGGCTCCTATATCGTGGGAAACAACCTCCGAAAACGGGTTTTGAGCAGACTTTGCTCCACTAAGCTCTACTGAATGAAAACGAACCGGAAAATAGCCAACCAATTGCAACTGCTAAGGGGCAAATTCTGCTGTCAGTTGATAGTCTGCATGTGTGTTTGTATGTGTGTGTGTGTGTGCAAAGTAGTACAATTAGAGTTTCAGTGGTTGCTGGTTTGGTTAAAGATGGCGACCAACCTTCCTTGAACCTGACAAAGCATTCAATCTATGAACGACTCTCCATTTTTCATGTGCAAGTGAAGTGCTCTGCTTCATAACAAAAAGAAAAACTACTGCCCCATGACAACGCAGAATTGGGCATTGCTGATCAAGGGCTGGGTCAGGCTGATTATTGCTATTGTTGTCCATAGCCGTTTTGTTTTTGAAAAAACCATGTTCTAACCAAGAACGTCCCATCAAACAGTGCTGGCTGCATTGAATATCCGACTGTCATCAATGGGAACCTTCTTCATAAAAATGCAAATTGAGTTTGCTGAACGTCTTTGTGTCCGTTTATTTGTGGCAAAATTTTTTACGTACCTGTCCAGAAAATACAGTCCCAAGACATCTTTTAGATCATCAAGACATCGAGAGTGCAAGCGCTGCAGGGCAAGAACAGAAATGGCTAATGGCTATAGAGGACCAAAACTTGGATGGGTTGTCTACCTCGAACAAGAAAGTGCCGAAAAATGTTTTGCCTCCAAAATACCAAGAACGGAGAATCCGAATCGAAAACAGGGACCCAGAATTGGGAATCGAGAGTCAAGAATTGGAGATGAGAATCAAGAAGCAGCACCGCTCAGTAGTATGCAGCAGCAGCAGCAGCAGCAGCAGCAGCAGCAGCAGCAATAGTTGATGACGTGATGCTGGTGGTGGTGCTGATCAGCACAATTCGGATTTTCTGAGGCACCTCGTGCACGCAATGTGACTCTGGACTTGAAACAAAGTTGCGCCGCCGATAAGGGCGCGAAGGAATTTGCACCTCGTTGCTCTCGGTGAAAAATAGTCACAAAGACAACAACAACAACAACAACAACAACAACAACAACAACAACAACAACAACAACAACAACAACAACAACAACAACAACAACAACAACAACAACAACAGCAAGAACAACAACAA
>VSDK01027416.1:1020-6020 GCA_009767595.1 Symbiodinium kawagutii
GGGTGCGCGAGCGCCGCCGCGTCGCCATGGCGAGCTCCGAGGGTTTGCCACGGCCGCTGCCAACGGATGTGAACCTCTTGGCTTAACATGGAAACAGTTTATAGTGGCTAAATCTGGCGATTATAAGGGTTCATACTGGCTAAATGTAGGTTTTGAGCTTAAGAAATTGTGGTTTATAGATATTTACACAGTCATTTATAGTGGCTGAATGTGGCTAGTAAGGGTTATAACCATGGTGATAAGATAATGGTAAGCAACAATAACGGTTAATCCATGGATGTATTTGGCGGGGGTGCCGTTTGAATGGGAAACCAGTTGTCATTGCCCAACCAGCTTGTCATTCAATCTGTGCTGGGACTCCCCTGATATTGGCATGAATGTTTGCTGCAAACTGGCAGTCATGCACTAACCATGGTGGTTGATGGTTGGGTCATGCATATTTCAGAGTTATATGTTGGTTGTGTGATGATTTGACCTCTATCAACCATGGATGATCATAACTAAGAATGATTCATGATGACCACAGCATTCGCCTTTATGTTTTTGATTGTCCAGAAAGGGATAATGAGAAGTGGTATACAGTAGGACATCCTGGTGTTGTTTGCTGATTGGATCTTCTGAGGTTACAAAAACACCAAGATGCAGTGAATCGTTTCTATGAGGTTATATATACACCAGCGTGTGTGAATCACTCAGTATCCTGCGTGGCAGTCAGGAATTTCCTGCCTCGTCCGGCATACCAGTCACGAGGCCTCAAAATAAACCACCCCCTGGAAAAGAAAGCATTGCTGATTTGCAGGCATCATTTGACTAAGCATCGCAACCACTGCAATTTGCGACTAAACTAAAGGATGGCTATCAATGATCCAATATCGGTTAAGCCATTACAATTTACAAATATTTGATCCAAACTTGGCCGCGACGGTGTGAAACTATTATGCCGGGGTTGGTGGACGAGTTTCCAATCATGTCAGAAGCATGACGGGATGGGTACCATGATTCACCTCTATCATCCCTTGGCTTTCGCAGGATTGTACGCCCATATCATTCATCGGATGTGAAAGGAAACTCTCCAGGAAATTGGTGGCTGTTTAGCACCACAAAAACGGTGGTTTCCTGGCACCAATCAATCAGTTCGTTGAATCATGTACCAAGCGGGCGATTCACCATTGAATTCCCTTCCCCCTATAGGCCCTTGAAGCAGCATGACATCTGGGCCATCTGTTCACAAGTGGATGGGTGTGGAACCCGGCTGTGTTTGATATTAGATATTTGGATTCTTCCGAACAGAACACCAAAATAGTTGGTTTCCTATGGTTTCTCTTCCGAACAGAACACCAAAATAGTTGGTTTCCTATGGTTTCTCTTCCAAACAGAACACCAAAACAGTTGGTTTCCTATGGTTTCTCTTCCGAACAGAACACCAAAATAGTTGGTTTCCTATGGTTTCTCTTCCGAACAGAACACCAAAATAGTTGGTTTCCTATGGTTTCTCTTCCGAACAGAACACCAAAGTAGTTGGTTTCCTAATCATTCAAAAAGGATGAGAACCGGGGGTGCCCCTATTTCAAGACAGCCCCACATCAGGAGATCAGTTTTGCTAGCTGGCCCTCTGGTGGCCTGGCTGTGAACTGTTGGGATGGGTTCACAACTACGGATGGCTGGTGGTTTGCTAAACGCTTGACCCATAGCCATGTTGGTATATGGTGGTTTCTCAAAATATGGGTACCTCCAAATCATCCATTAATAGTCATTTATAGTTATAAACCAACCATTTTTGGGGTTCCCTATTCTGAGAACCATCATATCCCCTCTTGAACTTGCTGCTGGTCATTATGAACCATTCACCAGCCAGTTTACCAGCAAGGTTTAGTTGGTTAATGACATCGATTCCTCACTTCAGCGTAAGCCCAGTCTCAACCCATTGCCCCAGGCAACATAAATTCTGACTTTCCATCGTTTCAACCACCAAATATTTATAAGTGATCAGCAATGATACCAGTAACTAATTACAATATGTGATACTATCACCCTCCTTTCCACGATTGACAGCAAGCAGCCAGCCATGACTAGCAGTTCAGTTCGCGAAGTCATATATTCCATTGGTGTGGTCCCCCCTGGCATGATTAGAAACAGTGGTGAGCAATGATCTGAAGGTTAGACATTGCTATCTCAGAAAATGTTGCAAGAATTGATTCATATGATTTCAGAATGTTTATAGAGCACTGGATGGGCCAGCATCGCGGGTTTATGACAGATACATGGATCCGACAATGGTTCGTTGAACGCAAACATTTTCCAACTACAGAACATGATGCAACCAGGGTGCTTTCCAAAAACCAAAACATGCGAAGCTGCGAAACAATCAATAACAGTGTGCCATCAAATCCAATCAATAACGCACAAAAATAGCATTGCCAAACATGTTTGGCCATCATTCAAGCTGATTGTCGAACATGATTGATAAACACAATATTCCCAAACAAATATCAAAAACCATTTAGCGATCAACTAGCCAATAGTCAAAAACCCATTCACCATTCATCCCACATTATCCCACTAATCTTTGTACAAAAAAAAGAGTGGCAAATGGCACGGCCTCCCACGCAGGGATAGCGCAGTGCAGCATCTCAGCGAAATCATGCGGCCTGACAATGGCACAGCGGATGCAGTCGAATGATGCCGCTTAATCCTGTCCAATTATACAGTCTTAATTAGTGGCTTACTAAGTAGTGATCAGTAGCTAATGATGGCTGATCAGCGGTAAATGATTCTTAAACAAGACAGGCTGAGTTCTGACATTCGGAAAAACAAATACTCCAACAAAAGCGACATTGATCTGTTGAGAACTACCGGACATTGCGATACTATACGATACTTAATGGTATGATAGCACGAAGCAGGGCATACCTACCAACAACATTGGTTGGATGTTGATCATTGTGACAATTGTGATTGTAATATATTGTGGACATGTGCACACTCATGATGCCTTTTGTGCAAAGAACTCTTTCTCCTGAAATTCTGAAACCGCAGAGAACGGAACCCAAAAATTCCCAGAACCCTCAAGTGAAAAGCCAAGCCCCAAGCCAAATCTCTGCCTATAGCCATGTGTGTTTTTTTTGCAAGTTGATGCAAACCTTGAAACCATATACCTTGACCATCTCTACCCTAAGGCCTAAACTCAGGAAATCTAATTGGCAGGTGCAGAACACCACCACCACGTTATTGCTGGAGGGTGGTGATGAAGATGCTGATGCTGCTGATGATGATGATGATGATGATGAAATAAATGCGGACAATTGGTAGCCCGACTCGCCACTGCGATTTGTCCAGCCAAAAAAAACCGAACCAACTGAAGGTTGGGCTACAACTAGACGCGAAAAACTGCCATTGGTCCAGGGTTTTCAGGTTAGATTTTATAATCAACATTCATCAACCATTCTGAACCATGGGGAACGGGTGTTTGATGTAGCCCCGTCGATCGCCAGAACCGGCACCTTGCTGGAGAGAGCTTCCTGCTCACGTAGCCACTTTGGCGAATACTCCACCTGTACAGCGAGGCGGTGAATTGATGCGCCCGATGCGCCAGATGCGTTGGCTGAAAATGCCTGCAGTTGTTCATGGCTGTATATTACCTGTAGCTTTGGGCATTGTGGTGATCAACTAGCCACTATTATAATTATAATGATAATTAACCATATATAGTTTCAACAAGCAGCAAGAATCGCATTGACTATAATAATCATGAACTGTACTAAATGATTATTTCATGCATGACCATCATTATGCACAAACAATAACTTTTACATTGCATGATGGCTGTAAAGATAGTTAATGCACTTCCCCGTTGCAGTTGGGTATTCACTATTTGGATGTGCAACTGGGACTGACTGGGATACAACCATGGTACCCTATCAGTTGGGTGAGCAAATCCCGAGAAGACCATGGTGAATGTAATCACTCACATGGTGGGGTCTCAAGATAGGGACCCCAAAAATGGTTGGCTTATAGGTTTAAATGGTCTAGGCGGGTCCGCTATTTTGAGAAACAACCATATAATATGTATGGATGACTCCTCAAAGTAACACCTCTAGGTTTCCACAAGGCAAAAGGAGCGATTTTCACGGGTCTGACTACCCAGCGAGTCGAACACAAACTTATCAGCATTCATCTTTGCAGGTTGATACTTATGTTTCCAAGGTCGGTCATTGGTTTGCCACGTTGGTACTCATCTTTACAAGGCTCCCGAAAAAACACATACCGGAAACTTCCCAGCGACAGGATAACACTAACCATTGAACTCCACCAGGGTCAACCGAGCTTGGGGTCCTGGTTAGAAGATTCGACTGGCCAGTACGAAAACAAAAACGAGCCTTCATCAAAGGAAATTAAGTAATTGTTCAATAACAGGGGAATATGTTGTTTAAGCATGGGAAATATTGATTGAATTGATTCATCTTCGTTTTTGATCCGGGAACTTGCACATACAGTGACATACAGTACCTTCAAAAATCGCATGAATTCCATTATAGTATGTTATCATCACCATCATGATTCACGTAAGATTTAATGGGGGTTTACACTCATCATCAATGACGTTTGATTCATGAATGCACTCAATATAATGCCGAATCAAGCAACGCCTCGTCATTAGGATCTCCCTATCAACCAGTGTCTGATGACCATGGCCATGGTCACAAGGCCCTGCCTCAAGGGCTCGCAACTGTTTATCATGGCAGGTGGCCCCACCGAAATTTTCACCTCCATGAGCTACGGATGTGTCTTGCCACAGCAGTTGTACCTGTGACCGGCATCAGTCGCCTATACTTTGAGACGATGAGATGCCGCAAATGCTCTGCGCAGCTACAGTTTTCGACGCCTTTGGCGTTGTGGACTGACTGATTGTGCGCAAACACAGTGAGGGCACGCTGACTTTGACAGTGCCCAAGTGGTCGCTAGGGTCAAAACGTCAAAACTTTCTATCATCAGAACAAATG
>VSDK01027416.1:11020-30404 GCA_009767595.1 Symbiodinium kawagutii
GCAATGGGATTAATGAAGGTTAACGCTTAATGACAATGATCTTTGCAAATCGTTGCACACGAAGTAATGAAAACCTGGCAGC
This sequence comes from Symbiodinium kawagutii, assembly GCA_009767595.1. Classification (NCBI taxonomy): domain Eukaryota; class Dinophyceae; order Suessiales; family Symbiodiniaceae; genus Symbiodinium; species Symbiodinium kawagutii. Next base: position 11,103 of record VSDK01027416.1, read on the forward strand.
GTCCTGGCACAGAAGTCAGCCATGCTGATAAGACTACAACGATGGATAGTGACGAATAGACATGGTAAGTACTACAGTATGCATCAGTATGCTATGCGAAGATACCAAATCATTGATTGTGGTCAATGACAAATCATCTGTCAACCAATGACGTCTGTAGATAATTGCTCATTCTAATTGCGTGGTTGATCATGGCCTGGAAATAACCGACAACAACCTTTGGGCATGGCAGCAGCTGGCTCGTGATTGAACAGCCCAACATTGTCTCGAGCGAAGGGCTCACGGTAAGAATTGTGTTGGGAACATCTCTCACACGCCCAGAAAATGGTGTTGGTATGCGTCAAAAAAGTTGTTAAAACGGATAGATAAATTCTATCCTTGGTAGAGTCACGTAACCATGGAAGGGATGAAAGAAACCTAAACAGCGTGATTGAATCAACAAACTAAGCAAGATGCACTTCCTTGCACATCATTACTTCTGAAGGCCTAACCACCTCGCAAGAGTTGTTGACAGCGGTGTTGCATTCTTGGACATGGTTCCAACTTGTATTGCAAGCAGTTGCAACCACATAATTATAGAGGTTTACCAGGTATACCGATAGTGCAATCGTTCACTGGAGACTTCAACATCTTCAACCTAATCATGTTTCAAAGATTTATCAACAATCATATTTACCAACAACACAAATCTTACTGTCATTTATCATAGCCGTGAATTTGTGCACTCTGGCAAGCTGGAAATGGAAAATCCACCGTTGGGCCAAAGCCCTGGACCCGCTGGAAGAATCGCCTTTCAGTCATCCACAGGCGAAACCAGCCCTTAAGATTCATACCGATTCCGATGATCATCATGGTATTGATTGGTGATGATGGTTCATGATGGTGAATGATACTTGATCAAAGAAACAAGGGAAAAATAACCCATGCTGTGACTTGTTTTCAGTGCTCATCATCAACTGGCATTCCACTTATGGAACCTCGAGCAGAGGTGGAAGTTCATGATACGGAGCTGTCATCAGCCCTGATGTATGGCTCACACAGCAGGGTGTGAGATGTCCCGGTCCGAAAGTGTGCCACCGCTAATCGTGCTTTCGCTCACGGCATGGTCTGTGCCAAGCATGACCTATACGATCATCTTAGATAGTCTGACGATATCCATGGGCAAAAAGACACCTGCTTCAGCATGCTGGGCTCGGCAATGGAAACCGTCAAGGGTACTGGGATCACCATAGCTGGATCCGTGGAACCAACTCGAGACCGCCAACTTGGAGGCCTCCACTGAGACTTGGGGCGTCGCTACCCACGACGTGGCGACACCCCAAACGTGTCAGCAAGCGACTCCGAGTTAGTCCCACTTCCGCGATGGCCACCTTGGCGTACAGCGCATTGTGAGTCAATGGCTAATTGAAAGAATGGAAAATAGTATGGAGATTAGCCATTGACTCACCATTGGCTAAGATTATTGGCTAGTTGATTAGCCATTTTCAATGGCTAAGATTCACTATTGGTTCATGATGCTTAAGATTGAAAATGATGAACTGATGGTCAACCAATGGTTGATAATAGGGGTTAATTGATGGTGACATCGTGAGTCAATGGCCAATCAACGGTTGGTTCATGGTTAACCAATGGCCACTAAATGGTCACTCAATGGTATTATTCCAGTACTTGTTGTACTCACCACCCATCAACTAACCATCAATTGACCATGGCTACTCAGCACGCAACCATAAGTGAACCACGAGCGAAGGATAAGAGTTTCGCAGCAAGATAGCATCAACTGCTTGGCCGGGGCATCTTCACCAAAGAAACCATCAAGTTCAACATCTGCATCCATATGCATCTTTGTACATTTGTAAATAAAAGCATGTAGTGTCCAGAAATAAAAGGGCAAACATATCTATGTATACATCGAAAAATATGTGCATGTATACATGTGTCTAAACATGTAAATGTGTGTAAACACAGGTAAGTACGTATTTATATATCTATATATGTATATGTATGGAACATATGAGCCTAGAAACACACATATACATGTAAACGTAAATGCATGTATGTTTATTTACATACATCTAAACACATCTAGTGATTACACATGATATGATCACCTGTATACGCATATTCATATGTACAGTACTTTCTGGTAATTCAACATGGCGACGGAAAATCCACCATACATGGATCATTTCCCGGGGTTTCTATACAAAAGTATTACATTTAGATGTGCATCGTACTTACACCACTGATCATGAAACGTTTATCCTGATACAGTGGGACAATGAGTACGGCTACGAATGGTTCTCCCCTCGGGTATCAGCCTCTTGGACCAATCATAGGGTGGTTTCTTAAAATGGAAGCACCCCAAAGCCCTGGTTGTTTTATTGCTATGAATGATTAGTAGTGGATGATTTGGGGGGTCCGCTATTTTGAGAAAACCTCATATAGTGAACCAAAAGGTCATGGTTGCCAGCCGACAAGCTAGGTGTACTGGCATTTGATCCTGCCTTCTGGCTTACTTGTCCCAACGCACTACATGTGCTCCGTTTATGGTTATCATACACCTTGGTTGCTTAATAACTGTTCTTGGGCATTTACAAACGATATTTCTGGTTCGCTAATATGTGTTCAGTAAATAGCCGCTTAGTAACCAAAATCAACATGAAAACATGGGGTGTTCAAGTCTCCACTTCTTGGAAACCAACCTTTCCATGTAAATCCCCTAGATTATATAATATACGTCCCTCATCAACAAAACTCCATTTGATCCATGTGATGACTAGACAGCAATGGCTTCCAGGAAGCTTTGAGCCCCAAATGACGAGTCATAGGGCGAAGTCAGCATACTAAACATTGATCATCATTATCAATCCCTGACCAACCGAAAACATCCAGTAACGAATCACAACCATTGTGAACCACTATTCATCCCAACAATATCCGTTGCATTCCATTGCAAGTGTAGACAAGCTTAGTTACTATAAGTTACAAACATTCTAAAGGTCCCTGGCGATGATCCAGTCCCTGGCAAGTGGCTGCATCGGGCGGCATGTTCAGTTCACTCGGACTGTGAGTAAGCGCCTGAACGATGGTTGCGCAGATCCAGAAATGCTTCTGTGGTGAACCATCCATGGAGAGAAATGATAAGGTAAAATGATGCTGAAGTAATGACGGTTAAATTAAATGATGAAATGATGGTTAATCCATGAAATGGATGCAATGGTTTCTGGTATATAGATAAATATATATATATATACACATAGCAACAACAGTAGATATAAATACAATAGAGATATGTGTGCAGTCAGCGAAAAACACTTATAATCGATTCACAATGGTCAAATTTACTAGTAACGGTCCATGAAGGAAACCACGACGATGGACAATACTTTATGTTCCGACTGTTTATCATTGTCCGTGGGTAGTTGATACACATGATGAGTATAGATCATGTGGGATGCATCATGAAATCCAACATTAATTAAGGTGGTTATAGCGAGCAGCTGGTACATCGAATCTTGGTTTGATATAGTGGGCAAATTGTGGTTGCATACATGTTTATCTTGATTCATTCTGGACAAATCTTAACAAAAACTTGACATCGTCCAGATATCAGCCATGGTCAATATTTGGTGTGGATGAAAAATGAAACATATTGTCCCTGGATCCCAACTGGATTCATTGAAGTGACCCAAATGATGATTCAATAGTGGATGACTAGACCCAAATTGGTCACTATTCAATAGGGGATGTTTCAGAAGGGGATGATTGATTAGTCACAAACCGGCTGGATGACCCCTATTGATGACGTCCGTAAAAATTAACACTATGTATCATTGTGAATGGTCAAATATCATCAACAATAGATATCCCTAGAAATTAACAATAATACTTGATCATATCATTCTGGGCTTGACATGCTCACAATACCCCTATTCATGGTGACACTCTCCAATCATTGCGTAACATTTGGGGGCGTTCAAACAAATTTCGGGGTAGACCACCTATGGATCCAACCTGATCCAATCATTCTGATCATGCTGTCCGCCCCAAACCAATTTTGAGTTGGGTTCTGAGGTCAAATAGCAGGGACTAAACTGCCACTTAGATGAGGCACCTGACCCAATTGAAACCGTTGTGTCATCCCCTTTGCTGGCTGTTTAAATGGTTCTTCGACCATGGGCTCGTTCGAAAAGCTATAAACCAGGAAGTTGATACCGCATTAAAGTCACCAATCAACTGGTCAAATAAATACGTCAATGATGAGCATATGGCAATTGACAAATGCACAACACACGAACCAACCACCGCAAGCCATCATTCTTGACCATTTGCCATTTGTGTAAAAATTACATCCATTTATCCTTCTCAATCACCATTTACCTTGCTGTATCATTCTCAACCACCATTTACCATTCTTGGCAGAGCATCCATTTACATCATCTATCATCCATGTTTCATTCTCCAGCCATCATTCTTGGCCAGTCACCTTGCTGTTCTTCGCCTTGAAAGCTGATTTCCGCTTCGCATTCAAAGGAGAGCTCTGGCCACGCGAGGGGTCATCGCCAACATCCTGGCACAAGCCAACTCTTCCCTCCGTGTTAGGTCAATGCAAAGGACTGACACCTAAACTATGGTCAATGATGGTTGAACACATGGTTAAATGATGGTCAATCATGATTAAATGATGGTTAAATGATGGTTAATCAGTGTTGAATGGTGGTTATAAGTTATAAGTTATAGTCATTAGTAGATGGCGATTGATCATGTTTATTTGTAGTCAATCATCAGTGTAACGAGGGTCAAAGCTGTTTGATACACCTTAGTAGTACCTTTCGTAGAAAGCTTACACCGCAATCAGCGCATTCTACAGGAAGTCCAGGATTTCAATATTACAAGGGCTTAGGCTAAGGGACAAACAAACAAAAACATATTTGTAAAACGATCAACCATTACACCATTACAGTATCTCCCCAAGTTCAATCGTTTCAATGGTAAAAAGTACCTTCAGCGAGATAGTCTCACCGCTGGCGTGCATTGATATTCTGATTGCCACGTGATATAACAAACATATCAACTCCGTCTAGGGTGCAAATCCGTTTGTTGATCATCCCTCCCCCATGTTTCTGTCATGTTGGTGATTTAAGGCTAGCCATATGGCTAGCTTCACTGCTTGATCAAGGGTGTGCTAATGCTTTCTCCCTGTGGTTCCTTGGAATTAGTCCTATTGCTTGAAAAGCGACCTGCCAAGATTCGTCTTTCTTTGATTGATGCTTATTATCCAGGAAGTGAAACAATGGAAGCAAATTTGCATCACCATTGTGGTTAGTCAAATCAGATTGGATCACAGTAATTATTTCAGCAGCGCAGCAAAAACACCTAATTGACCTCATGCAAAGCAATTACAACGCACAATAAATCAAACAAATCTTGCTGATAAAAAAACATCAAAGCTCAAAGAGACATGACAAACTCCAAAGGAAAGGGGGAAATAATAAAGCAAGTAGTAGTCATTGAACACATCACCAGTATCAAACATGTGTTTTGATGAGTCTTCAGTGCTCACAAGCGATTGGAGCATTGCAAAAAGGAACTTTCCTTGGTGACTTTTGAATCCCTTACTAAAAGTTTGATTTCGAGTGGTTATATGGTAAATCAATGTATGTCAAACCTTTTCCAAAAAGACTGAAACGGCCGATTTTGTGAAAGCCACCCAGTTCCAGGAGAGGAAACTTTGGGCCGGTGAACTGCTGGAAATTCCAGCAACACTTGCTTCGATCGAAGCTGCGGCCTGAAACTCGAAGCAACAGTAGCAACATGAGCCCCAAGCACTTCCAAGTCATAGCTAAGCTGGTTCAAAAACCCAGGGAAACCGTGTAACCACGGCCCGGAACCGCCGCCCTCTGTGCCTCGCGTTGCCTGGTCTCCACCTTCTCATAGGAAGTCTCCGTGACTTCCCGAAACATCTCCTCAGATCCCCACAACCCGTGGTCCGTGGTCCCAATCGGGTCACCCAATCAAATGGCGAGCCTGGCGAGCTGGGTCAAGGCTTTAACCAATGGCCTGGCGTTTCTGCGGCTCAAACCCTTCTTCTGTTGCTATCAACTACTGCAAGGATCACTATGTTGTTGGGGGGTATGCTGTGCGTGGTCCCACATACAATGAAACATGTGCTGAAGTGCACCAAACAGAATGCACCCTTCATTCCTCTGCGCGAAGCCATCAACATCTTTAAACATCTCATGGAAAAAAACGGGTTCCCCAGCGAATCAGCTGAATAAGTGGCTGTTTCTGCACACGTTTACCAATGGATAACCGCGGCTTGGCATCATCCCAGAAATTAGTGTCATTTTTTGAGGAAAGTCGACGTTGGAAACCCCTGCAGTTGGTGGTTCGTGGTTGATTAATGATTGGTTTAAGTGTGGTTTATCAATGGTCCATGGGAAAATCCACATTGGAAAGCCTCCTTCGAAAAAACCATGGAAACCATAGGAACCCCCTTGCAGTTTGATGGTTCAAACAGCAGGGTTTCCAAGCACCAACCCGCCCAGTGACATCAGTCACTTCGCCTCGCTTCGCCCCAAGGATCTCCATAGAGACATCTGGCCACGTGCAGCGTCACTTGGCTGGCGATGCCTCGGGAGACCCGTCGAGAAGATGTCCCTCCGAGGCTTCAACGCCAGCGTCATCGTGGCACTTGAGCTAAGCTGGTTCATCTAGCTGGTCAACGAATGGCTACCCATCAGGCTTAAAAAATGTGATTCTTAGCTCCAACTCTATGTATGAAAATGTTAACCAATGGTTAATCACTGGATTAAAGTGTTGATTCTTAGCCCCAACTCCTCTAACTGATGGTTAGCCATTCGGTATTGATTCACCAGCTACCATGCTAACCTCACCAACAGTCAAAAATGTTCAAGTCGTGATTAGGGGGGAGTATACTGCGATTGACTGGTGCCCAGCTTTCAAATGGCAAGAATTGGCAACCAAATGAATAAGCTGGTGATCTTGTCACAAGATGAATCTGTCAGGAAACAAACCACAATGCTACAGCACCAATTTCGTGCGGTGAATATAACCACTTAAGTGTTTCTCAAAATAGGGGTACCCCCAAATCATCCACGAATAGTCAATAATACAAAACCAACCAATTTGAGGGTCTTTTATTTTGAGAAACACCCATAGAGTAGCTGTTTAATCATTATTGTTGGATATTGTTGGTGATTCTATATCATTTACCATTGTAATCCCCTATAATTATACACCATTGGGAACCACATATGTGGTTCATCATCGGCCATTGATAATAATAAACCAACCCTTTATTAACAATTTGCAGCAATAAACCAACAAATTATACAGTAGTATTAAGCAAACCACTTTTTGCGATATCCCTATGTTGAGAAACCCCTGTATGTGGTGAATGATTGACCATATCATCCTTGATTATCCATTGGTGGATTCTCATCCAATCTCAACCATGTTATAATAATAAACCAACCATTTTGGGGTACCCAAACTGCCTTGAGAAACCACCAAGTAAATTTTCGATCCCTCGACGATCCGTGGTCCGTGACTGAAAAAACGGCTGGCAAAGGCCAGCTTTGATGCAGTACACTGGGCAACTTGCGGTTTGGAAAGGACGTGAGAAAAAAAAGTTATTTTTGGGGTTTACATCTTTTGGGGCCCTCAAGATATGGTTTATGATATGGTTAATAGGTGGTTAAATTAGTGGTCTGTAGTGGTTAAGAACGCATATCATATGCTGAAGCATGATCATCATCTGGTTGGTTTACCCTAGGTAAAAATATGTTTGCCAACCAACCAATTGTTGATGATTCATTAATTACATTTGGGAAAATAAAGAATGTGCGAAACCACCAGCCGGGTTTAGATATTTGGCTGTGAGTCGACCTGTAGGATAAACAGCGGTTTAGGGCCTAGGGTCCTAAGGTTTAGATGTTTGGGGGGGGTTCTCAAAATGGTTGGGACCCAAACAATTATCCTTGGTTTATTCATATGCACTGCGAATACCCCCATTTCTCCAATTGGTTTGTTAAAAGCCTGGTGCCCCCGTGAACATCCCATAAATGATCAGAGTAGTCTTTATTTGAATGTTCATGGTTCATACATTTATTTTCTGACGCAAACAGCTGGTCCCTATGGTTCCCACGCTGAGCTATTCAGGGTGAACGAATCTCTGTAATTAAGTGGCACCATCATCTACCTTCTGGAACCACAACCAAGCACTCCAAGCACTCCGAACACCAAACAGAAACACGAAAAGTGATGGAACTTTCGCTTGGCTGGAACCATTTGCAGTTTCGTTTCTGCAATGCCGTAACGAGCTGCCCATCAGAACAAAGGCTTCAACCAAAGCAGAGATCATCAGCAGCCAGGATATCTCTCCAAAACGACCACTGCCCACAAATTGAATGCGAGCCACCGTCCTGCCGAGCGGCGTTTTCGGCTGAAAACGAGGAAGGGGTGAGGTTTACAGCTCAAATGGTTGAGGAAATCACTCCAACTGCTATCCTACACTCTCAACACAAATGTTCAGGTCACAGTGTCACATGCAACTCGAAATACGACCAGTCAAAAAATGTGAATGCCGGAAACTTCCAATTTCGGTGGCAGCCCAAAATTGTAGCATCGCACTCTGACAGTGGCAGTGCGATGTTTTTTACAATATCAAACTGAAAATCTTCCGTGGTCTTCAGTTCATCAACAAGTCTTATTTGTGAATTCATTCTCTGTGAGTCATATGAACTTCCGAGATATCCTTTCTAATCATTCAATTATGTCATAGTTTGCTTTTGAAGCGGTGTTGCAAATGGTTGCTGACCGATATGTGTTTAATATTTGTTGATATGATCATTCAACTATTCATGATATTCACTACAAGTACCTCCTTCGCCTATCATCATCACCATCATCATCATCGTCAACATCATCATCATCATCATCATCATCATCATCATCATCGTCATCGTCATCATCATCGTCATCGTCATCATCATCATCATCATCGTCATCATCATCACAATCATCACCATCAGCATCATGACAAACATCATCGATCATCAATGACCATCATTCAGCATCATGATCGTCAAAACCAACCAAATTGTTCATCATGATGGCTCGCATCTCACTATCTTTTCGGGTGGCTGATCCAGAGACACGCCTCAGTACGAGGCTTTGAGGTTGCCATCATGTGTCACAATACTTGTTCTTCCAAGAAGCATGTAGAAGCGTAAGAAATGCATTTACGATGGCAACGGTGAGAATGGAACATAATTACCGGGTGACAATGGATCATCAACAGCATGTCAAGCGCAAACAAATGATCATAGATAATAGCTTTAAACATGTCATGTTTGAACGTGGTTTAACATCTTGACATCATATCGTCGTTGAACATGGCAACGATGATAGGCTAATTGATATGGTTGCGGTGATTGATGGTTGAGTTTTGCTGACTGAACGGGAATCCAACTAATATAGTCATAAGATATACACAGTTGTGTAAAATCCATGAACATCCAATGTAAAACCAACAGTTTGTTGATACATGTTGATACTACTGCCTTTGTGCAAAAAATATCAAACATGTCAGCCAATATTGGTTAATTAATTAACCATGGTCAATCATTGATCCCCGGACATCAGCATGTTAAGTTTTGCAAATGAAACATGATCGCACGGTGTGATTTTTTCACAATTCAGAAACAACAATATGGGGTGGATTTGCAGTGATATTCCGCGTTGACCGCAATGCGATGATGAAACGTTCTGAAATGCATTGCGTAGAGAAACGTTAACACATTAATAGCGTGTGCTTGGTGCGTAGCCACGACCCCAAAAATATAGTTTCAGTAAACATTTGCAAAATGCAAAAACATGCCTATGCATGTCATGGACGCAACCCCAACAATGAACCAAACAGAGTAAGTGATGAAATGATCCCAGCCAACCACCCAATTCACCAGGTGATGTGGTTGCAACGCGATGGTTGTTGGTGATTTTTATTTGTTGATGTGTCTGTATTGTTTACCAGTTAACTTCCACTAAATTTGACATTTTGACGAAACAACCACCCAACCCAGCAACCGCACCGGTCCTCAAAATCGAACCTTCGGGATCGGGCTCAGCACCGATGAACCCCCAAGCCTCGATGCATTGCCATGGCAGAGACGTTGCCGTTGGCAAACCCGAAGTACAAATCTGAATAATGCCCGAATATTCTATCTGGGTGTTTCTTACAACAAGGACCCCCCAAAATTGCTTGGTTTATTACTGCAAATGGTTAGCAACTACTAGATGAATATGTGGGTTAAAATTGACCAACCAATAATGGGGGCTACTAACAAACAATAATCAGGAAAACAATAGCTAATGATGGGGGAAGCACAACCACAAGGTTTTGTCCCATAGCCATTCCATCTATGAAACCACCATTGACAATACCTATGGAAGATAACCAAAAATGCAAGTAAATATGCCACAATAATAAGATGCACTTAGTCATTGTCCGAAACATAAAATCTGGCTGGTGGTTAAAAACCGTCCCGTGAAAATATTTGTCAACCAACCAGCCATCTATTCTGCAAGATTTTTGGGCCCGGTCATCCCAAATCTATCTCCCTTGACTTGGTTCCTTTTTGGTAACATGCAGGCCCTGGCCACTGATAAATCGACAAACCCCTTACTGGCTCGGTTTGATGATGGGACATGATGGGATTCTGGGATTTGATGCCGGCAGAAAGAAATGACGCATTGCGGGGCGGCAACAAAAAATCCGAAAAGGCATCGTGCAGCGCTGTGTGATGCACAAAATCAATTGTGACCAACACGGCTGCGTAAATACGACTCACATCGGCCGGGAGTCCATGAACAAGAAAAAGCTGGCGACCCAAAATTACCGACTTGATGTTGACGATTTCTTGGTAGGTTCCTGCCCAGCCCCAACGTCCAGCCCGGCCTGGGGTTGAAGTTCAACTTCAATCGAACCTGAGCCGCGTCAAGTAGGGCACCTGCATTTACAAAACCCCTTGTCTGCTTGGCACCAGGATCAAGCGCCCGGTTACTAACACTTCTGCGCTGAGCTTTCTACGGGGCTCCTGTCTAAGACGTTGAGCGCTGAGTTTGCGGACTGATGCGGCAAGTTCTTTCCGAATAGTGAGTTTAGAAGGGGCCATGCTTGTCTACCATCAAGACCGGGCAAGTGCTGTTCGCCGTCCAAGTTCGCAGATGGTTTCTCTGGGGCGTGGACGCTCTGCAGTGCAGTGTTGTGCAAACTCTATGACAGGCGGGCACTGCCTGCAAGATCTGCATCCTCTGTTCTTCCACACTGTATGCCGTACACGTTGTGTTTGCGGCGGAACGTTCATGTCGCAGTGTCTTTTTGCAGCAGTTGGTTAGTGTCTTGGCTCTTGCAGCAAATTACCCAGAACATCATGTGCAAATAGCAATTGCAAAACTCAATTAAACGAGCCACAGAGCCCCAACATGCTACTGGCAAGCACAAGAAACAAAAATGAACAAAATTGTGGATCTCGGGTGAGTTCACAAAACACCACAAGACAACAAAATCAGAGAAGAACCGTGAAGCCAGGCCAATGCAGTTGAAGATCGACGTTCAATTTGTCATCAGGAGACCCAAAGAAAAAGATTCTTAAGAATACTAATAGTGACAATGGTAGCCACATAGATACTGGTTGGTGGTTGAACCACCCCTATGAAAAATATTGGTCAGCAAACCATTTGTTAATAATTACAATGGAATTCATAGCATAGCCCATGAAACTATAGCTATGACAGTTCTTACTTTAATGGTGGGCTGTTCAACCAAAAACTTACCATAGATAGACTGGCTGTTGGTAATATCTACTGCTGCCTATGAACAAATGTTGAAAACCCCTATCGTTGGTGATTCTCCTCTATTATTCACCACTACTAATGGAGTTATGACCCCTATATGGCAGTGGATCAAAACTCTGTATCCCTGGTTCCCCTATCATTAATCAGGCTGTTTTCCCTATGTTTGTTGGTGATTCTCCCCCATGAACGTTGGTTGGTTAGTATTGACCCATAGCCAAATCACAATTGTTGGTGATGATATATAATTATCTCTTATCGGCATTACAAACCATAGTTAACCAACTGGTTGATCAAAGCTTCGACCCATATGACCCCTATATAACCACTCACCAAGCAGTAGTCACAGGCTTCAGCTTCAGGTGCTTTTTGAGTTAAGGCCCAGCCATGATCAGGGTGGTGATCCTATAGGTTTCGAAAAGATGGCTATGGGTCAATATTAACCAACCAACTAATGGGGGATGGTAACCAACAATAATAGGGAAACAATGGTTGATGATGGGGGAACCAGGGGTACAGGATTTTGACCCACTGCCATATGGGTGTTTTGTAAAATCACAAGGGATTCTGGTGTTCATCATAGGCGTAGGTTGAAAACAATCATGCCCATGAACATGACACAGGAAGTTTTACCCTCCGGGATTCAAAGATAGGAATGCCAAATTGTCATTTCCAAAAGGTGAACCATCTAGAAATAGTTGACTGTCTTTGTTAAACTGCCAAAAAGACATCACCATCAACATAATTAACAACAATCCAATAATCCAACAATAGTAGTAATAAAAACAATGAATCAAAAAAGTGACAGTCACAAATCTCTAACATATTGTAAGTTCTGTTTAGCTGATATGTGTTGAAGCACAATTCTGATCATGGGGACACTGTGCGCCAAAGCTCCCTATTCTGGCACTTGGATGTGCAGCTGCAAAGTGGTTCTGAACCATGGTCCTGTTTCAAAATGGGATTCGTGAGATGCAAATTCATTGCGGAGCTGCTCGATATACCACAGCCATCCTTGGAGGGGGATTACAAACTTTTGCCTTTGTTCATTCAATAGTGGATACACAATGGTCACCAACAACGATTGCTCATCACTCCAGAACTCCATGCAAAGTATACCAACATGTACCTTTAAAATGACCCAGGTATGCAGTGAAATAGAGCACGCAGTGCTTTGGTCATGGTCAATGATGATCTCACGGCTTGTTGCGTAAATTGATGGCAGTCAATCTGAATTCATGAGAAACCTGTGGTGGATCCAAAGTCCTTGCGGAAGAACGATCAAGCCACAGAAGCGATCATAGGTCAGAGTGGCTTGATTGTTTTTGTCTACATGTTTTCTGAGATTTGAAAAAAAACATCCTTTGACATAGCTTTCAATACGGATTCCTTCAAAAATCGCAACAAACATTCAATATGCAGTAACAATACGGCAAGGCCCTATGGTTTGCCGGTAAGTTGCAAGGGCAACATTTTACCTTGCGTATATCATGTATCATTAAATCTTGCGTGCATGTACCTATGTATATGACGATGGATCTATGTACATGATGATGTATCTATGTGTAAATGCTAGCTTGTTGATTGAGGCGCTCAACAAATGTACAATTTTGCGAGGGTCTGTAATTGGATCACCCCTATTGTCAAGTAATAGCTGGCCGGGTGTCCAAGTACTCCCCTTGTTATTATTGAAGTAGCCAAGAAGCATTTAACTGATGGATATAAACTGTACACTCAAAACCTAAGCAAAAACCTCTAAAACCCTGGACCCGGACCTCTATCATCAAGTAGGAGTGGGTGTCCTTGTGCTCCCCTTATGCAAGTATTCAAGAAACATCTGCTTGTTGCTAGACTCCTACACAATGCGGCTCTGGTCGGCAAACCACAGAGTCTGTTGCAACAATGCCTCTCAAACAAACACGTGGAATAAGAAGAACAGAAGTATCGTCAATCACTTGTATTTTGACGATTCTCAATCATGCCTACAGAAGTAGTGGTTTCACGATGGTTATTCACCGCGATCATCAATGGTTCAAGCAGAAAGGTGAATGAAAATTATCCCCCCAAAACACTCATGGTACTTGTCTGCCAGTGCTGCTCATCAACATTTTTGTGGATGTCGAAGAATTGCTGGACTGAAAGGAGGCCCGAAAATAAAAATGTCAACATCATGGTTCTATCTTTTGGTGCCTGCTCGTTGTGGTCGCAAAACACCCCAACAAACCCATGAAACATCCTACACGGGCTTTGGACAATCAGTCCCACTTGAGGCGTGGCGGCTGATGATATTGAATTACTTGGTGAGTTGAACACAAAGAAAAAACAGGTACAGACGGCACGGTTATACTCCAGTCTACAAGTACCTGCTGGAGGTCTTGATTTGGGCCGACAGCTCCGATTCCTTGGTGGGATTGCATCAGATTGTCAAGGCACATTGAGGCTCTGAAGGAACCCAGTCCCACGGGAAGGAGCGATGGTCCCAGTAGTCCTGGGGATGTCCATTTCCATTCACCGTCCCCAACATTGGTGAAGAGGTACTTTTTGGAGATGTAAACCTCGGGTATACAGCTCTATACATGGGAGTTTCTAAAACTTGGGGACCCCCCAAATCATCCAGTACATTTATAATCAATATTAATCAATAGTGTAATAAACCAACCATTTTAGGGCTTCCCGATTTTGAGAAACATCCCTATAGGTATTTGCGTCTTGAACCATACCCGCCTTGCGATTCTCCATAGGCGAACGACATGCTTCACATGGCCTGTGCCCTGCTTGCCAGGCAAGTGGTTCCACCAGTTGTCACCAACGAATTGTCAATAATAGACTCAGCGACACCGTACACCTATGTATACATCTGCATCTATATATGTGCCACCATACTGCATCTAGTGTCACCTGTATAGCTGCAAAGTATAGTTGTATATCTATTGTATATAGTTTCACCATCTGTATATATATATATATATGTGTGTGTGTGTTCTCATTGACGTCAACACAGCAACATGATTCCACATACAGAAAACAAAAATCAAAACTTATCTATGCTGTATATGTCCATATATAAACTGTAAGCATATGCATAGTGTCTGTTTTAGCTGGTACTACGTGCTGGTAAAAACCCAACTGTTCGGGCCCACACTTGTTTGGCCTGGCGGAAATCTGTGATGGCTGCGAAGCGCAATGCAAAAACTTAGGCTGTGGGTCAATACACTGTTGAGTTTCCGAAGATTAGTTTCCAAAGACGAGCTTTTGTTTCCGAATACAACCTTTCAGTTTTCGAATGCAACTTGGAACGGGTCAATACCCCTTAACCCCGGTGAGCACCTCCCAAATGACCAAATGAATCTTTGCTGGGATGTTCAACTTTACTGTGATTACAAGCCGTACATTTGATGGGATGATCGTTCGAATTCATGTGCAAATCCAGCAAAATCTGCGCCAAATCCCAGCACAAAATTTGCCAAACGTCCTCCGGCCAGCTCTTGTAGTTCCAATAACCTAGTCACTGTCACCACTGAACCCCTCGCAGGAGATGAACATGCTTCCTGGATGGTAAACACACCACATAATGTAGTCGTAATGCGATGTATTCTTGATGTGAATTATTGTTAATGTTATATATTATCTCAACAATATGTTGAACAATAATCGGTTGATAGTGGCGAATTGAGTTTCTATGCATTTGGAGAAAACAATTTGAATATCAGCTACCAATGGTTAATAGTGCTTGGCTAACATTGGTTGGTCAAAACATGTCAGAACAGATCTTAATATTAGCTAATTGGCTCAAAGTGGTTGGCCATGGTGGCACGATCCAGATGGTAGTTCATGTATTAACCTATCAACATGGAGATGTATCCTCCACTATCAGCAACATTGGGGAGTGGTTCACATCACCAATCAAACCTATCCTGTCAATTTCTATGAACAGAATTCTTTTGAACTGATCTGGGTCATTGAAGAAATTAGGTCATTAACTGGAACCGAACTGGCAGCCAGCTGCGCCTAAGCTGTAACCAAACATGTTATTTGAATGATTGTGAGATATTGTGAGCTCACCAGTTGTACCCCAATCAATTTTCAATGTTGCAGGCACCGAGCTGCCATGCTAGCTCCAGGATTCAACTTTATTTCTGGCTGGTCAGCTTTCTCTCTGCCCGGGTTGTTGACCAGCATCATTGACATTCATGGAATTTTTTGAGCTATGCACAAAAGCTAAGTTTTCCCAAAAAAGTCCCCAGATCGTTGCTGCCTAACATAGGTGCAGGTTTTGTTCTGGAAGATTTGCGGAACAATTGCACGCCCATGAAACGACGTAGATGGTTGGATTCCAGGCATGACCGCAGCAAATTCGTTTCAAAGAGATGGTTCCAAGGGCTGAAAAACGACCTGAGATGGTGGCTTGGGGGCTACCGGTTGGTGGAGCATCTGCAACTCCGGCCGCAAGCAGCTGGGACACGAAAGCGCAGGGTCAGAATGAAGCCCGTGTGTCGCAGGCGAATCAAGGTGCCAGGCTCCACTTCCACCAGATTTCCCTCGTTGAAGTCGTCCAGGGCATAGTTCCCAGAGTATTCCAAGAGCTGCCTAGCACCGTTGTGCTTAGCATGATTGACGCTATCCAGTTGTGGGTTACTTCAGCTAGTCATAACAGATATGGTTGTATGAAGTCGCCTCCGACTTATGTCTTCAGCACATCTTCACATGTCAGTTGGTATTTTGGGGAAAGAAAAATGTTGAGAAGTCCGTTTAGTTCGATATTCATTTTTTCCCCACCTGTCAGGTGAGGGTTGTTAGATTTTATCAGAGCTGACTCCTCCTCCGCCTCCTCCTCCTCCTTCTCCTCCGCTGGACCTCAACCACGAGCATCCATGTCTAGTGGTCGCTGCCGGACCTTAACCACGACCGTCCACGCCCAGCGGTCGCTGCCGGACCTCAACCACGACCGTCCACGCCCAGTGGTTGCTGCCGGACCTCAACCACGACCGTCCAAGCCCAGTGGTCGCTGCCGGACCTCAACCACGACCGTCCACGCCCAGTGGTTGCTGCCGGACCTCAACCACGACCGTCCACGCCCAGTGGTTGCTGCCGGACCTCAACCACGACCGTCCACGCCCAGTGGTTGCTGCCGGACCTCAACCACGACCGTCCACGCCCAGTGGTTGCTGCCGGACCTCAACCACGACCGTCCACGCCCAGTGGTTGCTGCCGGACCTCAACCACGACCGTCCACGCCCAGTGGTTGCTGCCGGACCTCAACCACGACCGTCCACGCCCAGTGGTTGCTGCCGGACCTCAACCACGACCGTCCAAGCCCAGTGGTCGCTGCCGGACCTCAAAGATGTCAGAAAAGATGTCAGAAAGAATGTCAAAAGATATGCCAGAAAGAATGTCAGAGAGAATGCCAGAAGATATGTCAGAGAGAATATCAGGGAGATTGGCAGAAGATATGTCAAAAGGAATGTCAGAAGATATGTCAGAAAGAATGTCAGAAGATATGCCAGAAAGAATGTCAGAGAGAATGCCAGAAGATATGTCAGAAAGAATGTCAGAAGAAATGTCAGAAAGAATGCCAGAAGATATGCCAGAAAGAATGTCAGAGAGAATGTCAAAAGAAATGTCAGGAAAGAATGCCAGAAGGAATGTCAGAAGATATGTCAGAAAGAATGCCAGGACAGATGTCAGGATAGAATGTCAGAAGAAATGTCAGAAGACATGTCAGAAAAATGCCAGAAGATATGTCAGAGAGAATGTCAAAAGACATGCCAGAAAGAATGTCAGAAGAGATGTCAGAGAGAATGTCAAAAGATATGCCAGAAAGAATGTCCGACTAGAAAGTTGTCAGAAAGAAGGCCAGAAGATGTGTCAGAAAGGATGTCAGAAAGAATGTCAAAAGATATGCCAGAAAGAATGTCCGACTAGAAAGTTGTCAGAAAGAAGGCCAGAAGATGTGTCAGAAAGGATGTCAGAAAGAATGTCAAAAGATATGCCAGAAAGAATGTCCGACTAGAAAGTTGTCAGAAAGAAGGCCAGAAGATGTGTCAGAAAGGATGTCAGAAAGAATGTCAAAAGATATGCCAGAAAGAATGTCCGACTAGAAAGTTGTCAGAAAGAAGGCCAGAAGATGTGTCAGAAAGGATGTCAGAAAGAATGTCAAAAGATATGCCAGAAAGAATGTCCGACTAGAAAGTTGTCAGAAAGAAGGCCAGAAGATGTGTCAGAAAGGATGTCAGAAAGAATGTCAAAAGATATGCCAGAAAGAATGTCCGACTAGAAAGTTGTCAGAAAGAAGGCCAGAAGATGTGTCAGAAAGGATGTCAGAAAGAATGTCAAAAGGTATGCCAGAGAGAATGTCAGTAGATACGTCAGAAAGAATGTCAGAAGGTATGCCGGAAAGAATGTCAGAAAGAATGTCATTCTAAATGCCGGAGAGAATGTCAAATAAAAGTGGAGTCAACAAGCGGTGTTGAAATGACATGGCGGGGATTACTCGAAGTAAAGTAATTTAGCACATCTTCGCATGTCAGTTGGTACCCTTGGGGAAATAAACATTTTGAGAAGTCCGTTTAGCTCGATACTTGCTTTGTTCAGTACATCTGAGCACGGCTGTTGGTACCTTGGAGGAAATAGATATGTTGAGAGTTGAGAAATCCATTTAGCTCTAATATGATCTAATCATGTTTACCTCTGATTAAATCTGATTAATCCACTAGGCCCTCCCCTCTTTGCCCTCAAATAATCAAGAACTGAACATGCAACCTGTTTGTACCAAAGGCTTTAAATGTCCACAATTTAAAACGCATACTGAAATGCCAAATCTAGGAGATCCAGGAATCCAGCAAACGGTTTTGATTCCCGCGGCCATCAAGCCAGATCCGCCCAACCAGGCATCACAAGCTTTGGTATTGCCAAAGGGTCAGCTCTATTGAGGGTGAGCCTCAATAATTAACACCAATCGTTAAGCCTAAGCATGAAATAATAGGTTGAAATGCCCATGGGAGAAACACCCAACTGGCAAATGCGGTCACCGCGAATGGTGGAGCTGTCACCAACCCCCGACTCAGCGGGTGCCTAAGAGTGAAAGCCCAGCCGTTGTTATTGGCTCCCACCACTGGGGGGGCCTAGATTTTTCCATCTGCGGCAGACCCGGCCATTTGGTATTTGTGGTGAAGCCGTCGCTTATGTTGTTGTCGTTCTTCTTGCTGTTTCTGAGGTTGTCGGTTCTTTTTGTTGCTGTTGCTGTTGCTGTTGCTGTTGCTGTTGCTATTGCTATTGCTATTGCTATTGCTATTGCTATTGCTGTTGCTGTTGCTGTTGTTGTTGTTGTTGTTGTTGTTGTTGCTTGGGTTGTTGTTGTTGTTGTTGTTGTTGTTGTTGTTGGTGGTGGTGGTGGTGGTGGTGGTGGTGGTGGTGGTGGTGGTG
>VSDK01027416.1:30438-46524 GCA_009767595.1 Symbiodinium kawagutii
CTGTTGTTGCTGTTGTTGCTGCTGCTGTTGTTGTTCTTGTTGTTGTCCTGGTTGGGCGAATCTTCCCAAACTGCTGAAGAATCATCATCTTAAAACCGGTGCAGCATGCGGCTGATTATCATGGATATTTTTTTCACCTCATGTGCCCTAGGAATGGACAGTTGGCTTGTGGCACCTGGTCGTCACTTTGGATGGCTCGCGGGTAAGGTTGGACCGTCCATAGACTTCCCAGAAAGGTCCCTAAATGATCGAACAGGGCAAGCCATGCGTCAGACTCAGCCCGTGTCCATGGTGCTTGGAAGTGTTTGAGTACCCATTCGCTATCAACCAACAGCTCAGAAACCTGCGAGATGGAACCTTGCAAATGAAAAGCTGCTGGCTTCCAGGGATCACTTTCCATGGACCATTTACCAAATCAAAATGCTAGTGTGTGTGTGTGTACAAGCAAATGCTGCTTGGTGGTTCTGACCTCTCGAAAAAATACTAGTCAACCAACCCAAATGTTACGGAAAATAAACATTGATGAATTGCTAGCACCTCGATAAAAACAAAGATGTCCATATGCGCCCCGTTGTTTTTGCGCCTCGGATGATTTTGCAGGGAAGCAAGGACTCTTTGATGCCGATGCTGCTCGCAGAAACCGTGTGGATCAAAAACAGCGGTAGGTCTTCAATGCCATTCATAAAGAAACTCTCAAAGCAAGGCTTTCCATTCCTGGAGCTGAGCCACAACTCGTGATTTTCCAGCGTCAGCAATGCTTATCTCGAGGTTCCAGTGCACTTAGGGGTGGGCGAATTTCGTCTGATTCATCAAGCTTTTCTGGTTGGTGGTGGCAGCGCCTCTGCAAAATGCGCTCATCGAGCATAGAATCCGACGTTGACCATAGGCATAGTTAAAAAAAGACCTGTAGTCTTGCTAGCAAACCACAGACTCTCAAAATACGGCTGGCAACAATGAGCTCTCTTGGTTGTAAAACCCCAGTGTGAAGAAATTTCCGGAAGATCAGTGTTGGATAGAAAAGGAATATGATCCAATAACTATACATTCCTGACGAGTTTACCTCAACTAGCAACACATGGCTCCACACATCGGCTTATCTCTCATCAAAGTCAGAATGATCACTTGTGTATTGAAGTCAACTTTTTGGGCTACACCATGTACGGATGCCCCCATTGGAGCATAAATGTCGGACGGACTGATCTTGCCGCCGTGCTGAAAACCATGGGACTCCCATTCTGATGATCGCTGCAGGCCAAGGGTGTCCCAGGTCAGTTCTTGCGCAGAGTGTCCATGCCGGAATCCCCATGCCTTCATACTCAGAGCTGTTCCTGATGGGTTCAGCTATTCCCCCAACATCACCAATCGCGGTTCACTGCTCATCCAACTCTTCCCGGTTGACCCATGTAAACCTATCAACCCCAAAAAACCTTTGTCGATTGTCAACAGATGTCAACACCACACATTTTGACCCCAGAAAAAACCTAAGTCCATAGTCAAAAGTCGCCACACATATCCAATAGATGTCACTAGTCACCACCAACCAACCAACCAATCATCTCCACCAGCTGCCACCAGCTCCATCGCCAGGTGTCACATCCACCGCGCCGTAGTCATCGCCCTCGCAGCCCTGTGTGGTGCGCCGCTTCTGGGACCACACCGTGACCTGCGCCTCGGTGCCCACCTGGCGCATGATGTCGGCGCCCGTGACGCTGGGACAGCTGTGGTTGTAGGCAGCGATGCCACCCAGGTCCTGGACGCCAGCCATCAGACTCAGCATGGCTTCAAGGCCAAGGCCAGGGCCGCTGAAGCATGGTCCCAACAAGTTGGTTCAACCAGTTCCATTCACCGTGGAATTTCCAAGGGCTGAACATATACGGAATGGTGCATCACTATAGCTGATCTCTTTTCGAACCAATCCTCTGAGTAGAGCTAATCAACGGTAACCAGGGTTGGTAAGGGATATGGCGACGATACCTATATTAATTTTACTGGCTGTCTCGGATGTATACACATACTGACTTGCACAAACGTCATGTGCATGTGCACGCATATGATGCATGCATGCACAGACACATATTAGACATGTTTATCTTATATTGTGTATTTCTTAAAAATGCAGCTGCAAATATGCAATCAAGATCAGCTCGTATTAGAACAACAATTTCAACAAATCAACCAGCATTGCTGAAAGATGATGGCTCACTCGTGGTGTTCTCCGCGTTTTGTAGGAAAAACAGCAACATTAATCGCAGTTTCCAGGTGTGATCCCAAGATGTGGCTGATAGCATTCCCGAAATGGGCTGCACCGCTTCCCAGCCTTTGTGGGGGATCCTGCCAGCCGCAATCTACTGGCAAGTCGAGGAAGTGAAGAGAACTGGGGAGTCCGGTGGTTTTTGGGACTTTTCCATAGAAACATAAAATCGACCCTCAAGGTTGACCCTAATCTGGTTGGTGGTTGAACCACCCCTGTCAAGAGTATGCCTATGCTTGTCAACAAACCATTATAGGAACTACAAGGCAAATTGACAAATGTCGATCAAACCACCAACCAAATACAACCGACCCTAAATGTTGGACCAAGTCATGCACTAAGATCGGTAACCTCTGGTAAACTAACCTGGCAGTGGAACATCTACCATTTATTAGTAGTTTCTAGGGGTTTCACTATGAATAATGGTGAAAATCCATTGCCAGGTTCCTTTACCAAAGGCTAACTTCTGGATTTCCATGATTTGAAACCGATGAAAAGCCAGATTCCCGCTCAGCTGAGGATCCATGGGATTCAAAGGAGCCAAATCGAAGCTGCTGTTGTGCTGACAGTGTGGAGACTCCTCAGATGTGTCGACGCCCAGACTGCAAGGGTCACTGATAGGCCTGGGATCAGAACTGGATGTAGTCATTAAAAGCCGCCGAAAAATGGCTCCAAGGATTGATCAATATAAATGTTCTTTACAGAAAGGGGTAGTAAGAAATCATTGGCGCTAAGGATTCATAAACATAAATCTTCTGAAGATAGTAAATGGTTTGTAAAATTCAAACGAAAATCAGATGTTTTGATCTTGCCCCAACTGCAGCTGTTGGATCCCAGCGCCTTTCTGCTTCGCCGGTTGAGAGACTCGGAAAGCGAACATTGACATTGGGGGTGTCTTGCTAGCACTGTCTCCCCCAGGATCCCAAAGGTTCTAAGTTGCTACCAAAGAAGCTGCAGTTCATAGATCTAGAACCCACCTAACAAAGGTTCTAAACCCATGGGTTTTTAATGGTTTCCAACCCTAATAAGGATTAGATCATGTGCGTTGCTTTATGACCCACCTTACAAATGCCAACAGTCTAATCTACCATAATTGGTATCATAGTTACCATGGCAGGTGCGAGATTTGCCGAGCAACGCAGCAACCACCCGAGGAGTTGCTAATAGAAACATCAGCAGTTGAACAGATCCCATCATTGTCGGACCACATGTTGCATAGCACAAGGTTCTCTATCACTATATAGTAGATCACTAGATATGACTAGATATCACTAGTCTCAATCATCTCGGTGGTTCCTATTCCATAGTCTGAACATGCTACAGTATATATATCTTCATAATTGCTGGTCACATTGGAAGGGCGGTATGTGCTACATCAATGATGACCATGAGATCTGCAGGGGGAGACAAGCAATGGGAAGGTTTCAACTGAGTTGACCACCTGTACCAATCACCAATGAGCACCAATATAGGTTAATTAATCATAGGGGTTTGATATGGTATCTGAAGGGAATCTTACTGGTCAACAATAGGAGGGAATCACGAGCCATGAAGCATGACAAATGGGCATGTGCCAAGCCATGGGGGAGCCAATGACCCACCAAATCCAATGATCATTTTACGGATGGAAACCATTGGATGACTGGGGGTACCACTATGGCTTGGCACATACCCATATTGACTGAGAACCACCAAATGATCACTGAAATCACTGAGCACAATTCACTGAGAATCCCTCCCTCATACTGGTTGTTGATCCATTTCCGTGGTTATTTGGATGGCACACAACTGCGTTTCTCTAAGTCATTGGTTATCAGCCTGCTTGCTTTGGGGTCAACTGGCTGTGTCATGGGAATTAGTGCATGGCCAATCATGGCGATGGAAACTCCACTATACATGGATGATTTCTTCTGGGTTTTCTGACCAAAATGGTCGATTTTGGATTGCCATGTTGGTTCACCAAGGGGTATTGGCAGTTGCTGGTCATCAACCAGCACAGCATCCTCAGTCAAAAATGGTCCAGGCTGGCTGTTCCCAGGTGCTCGTGTGCACTGGGTGCTCCTGCAACACACAACTACTCTTACTATGAGCCATTGTTAAGCTTAAATTCATATTCCACCATTAATCAGTTCAAGTTCTCCAAACCCTAGCTATTAATCATCATTAAGCATCAGTACTACAATCAACGGTTCAATGACCAAATTTGTGCAGTCAATCAATTTATATTGCTAATCATGATAGCGACCTGTGATCGCTATGATGGGACTGTACACGATGGAATGAATCAATTGCAGGTTTGATCATCATTATCATCATTGCACTCTTTCATAGCGCAGGATCCAGTATACTGAGTTACACTTGTTGATGTTTCACCATTCAGATCTATCTACCAGTACTGATCGTTGCAACTCAAGGTCTCTGTATATGGTCAGCAATTAACTAGGCATTGTTGATAATAGTCGTTATGATATTAGTAGCGGTTGTGAATAACCATGATTGATGCCGTTTTAGCATGATGATGCTCTGATTAATCATCAACGATGGCTACGATTAACGCAGAGTGCATCGATCGTTTTCTTAAGAATTTACCTGAGCCGTGGTCAAAACCTATTGAAGAATTCTTTATCATCGGCACCGCTTTCGCGGTTGCTTTCGCAATGCTTTCGCGCGCACAGTTTCAGCTTTCGCGGACAGGTTTTGCTTTGATTTGCTTTCGCGGAACTTTCGCGGGGATGCGTGCTGAAAGGAACCTAGTTCAATCCTGTTCAAGTAATTGCCATGGATATTATTGCCTTTATGTTTTGCTTTCGCGGAGCTTTCGCGGTAGGGAATCTGACAAACTCTATCGCGGAGCTTTCGCAGAGCTTTCGCGCGTGGGGTTTTCGCTTTCGCGGAGGTAACTTAGTACAACGTTTAGTTAAACTCAATTCATGGAGGTTTTGAACGCTGCTCACCTGGTTACAAGCCCTCTGAAAAATATTAGTCAACCAACCAACCAACCATTCATACAAGGGAAAGAAACAATGTTTGAAAGAACCAAGCAATAACCTTTCTAATGTATGTTTATTCAGTTATCAACCAGTCCTTCTGCAGGAAAAAAACCAGGAAACCACACACCATTTTCCTGGTATTTTTTCTCACCAAATCCTATGAACTAATTGCTTGGTGCTGATAACCCCCTCAAAAAAAGATCAAGCATCGCAAATACCAGGGAAATTGAAATAAGTTCGAAGCCACCTGGATCCCATGGTAAATTAGCCATTTTCCATCTTTTCCTAGCGAATCCTGTGGTCAGTCAGGAATTGTCCAATCTTTCTTGGTGAATCCAATGGCAAGCCAGCGCTTTTCTATTTTTTCTTAGTGAGTTCCAAAGAACATCCACTATTTTACCATCATCCAAACCTTCTGCCTAAGTCACCGCCGCCGCTGTTGAACGCCAAGAAGTGAAGCACCAGGAATTGAAACCCGTTGCAACATCCTGCGATGAAACGTGTTGCAAAATCCAGGCTTGGTTCCACGCAAGAACCATGCGATGTGATAAATGCTGGAGACTTCACGGGTACCCATGGGAGATTTTTGGGAACCCGGTTGGTGGTTGAACCACCCCTATGGGATCTAACATTACCCATTTGCTCAAAATAGGAACTGGTCGGGATTTTTTATTCGCTATTGTTGAATTGACACCCGGCTGATTGTACATAAGACTGGTTAATGATCGAGACGCTGATGCTTGAAAAACACATGAACAACAATGAGATTGGGGGTAAGCGCTAGTCATGACACTGGTGCTTGAGACGGGTTCAGTACATGGAGTTTATATTGGGCCAACGAGGGCCCCAGACGCACAGCAAGAATAACAACCGTGACCTAACCACGAGCTGACTTCTGTCGCCAGTCCCAGTTGCATGGCTGTCAGTGTCAGGTGCGATTTTCACCACGCCAAAGTTTGGTGAAGTCCGGTTCCAAAGCCACAAGCTCTCCATTGACAAACATGTCGGGGGGAGTTCGTTCTGTCTTGCCTGTGCACATGCCTCGATATGTAGGCATGTGTCACCTTTCCAACCACGGTCCGCTACCGCATCTAACCCGGCATCTACGTACATGCAAGGTCTGAGGAGGCGCGCGGCTCAATTTGTTAGGCGGCAATGGCGAATTATGCCGTTCCTCATCCCCCATGTAGCATCAACTGCCACCCCAGCCCACCCCATCCCATGCCACAAGGGCCAAAACGATCAGGATTTTTCTACCTCCACGACCGTGCCAAAAAAACAGGAAAAACATCGGCAAAAACGCGCAGGCTGCACAAGGCGTCCGAGGGAATAAGAAACATGGGTGATTAACAACCAGGCATGGAATCATTGTGATATGATATGATTGTGATGCGTATACTTGTGATATTATTGTGTGATGATTGTGATTACAAGATATGCAAAGCACATGCACCAAACAACAAGCAGTGAAAACAACAGCAACTCATGTGGTCCTCGTACTGGATCACGCTCCACAAGAGTAGGGACTTGATCACCACATACGCCGCCACGAAAAAGGTGAAGGACATTTGCAGAACTGTCAGCCGCCAGTCTTTGAAAATGACCAAGTGAGGTGTCTCGAACCTCAGAAGTTGCAGTTGTTGGGAACAAACGGGACTAATGTACGACGTCATCAAACGATGGATGCAAACATAACATACCATATCCCTAAAATTCCGTAAATATGAAGCGCTAAACTGAAGAGCTAAGTTTAGAACAGAAATGAAGATAAATCCGAGAACGACGTGCTGATGAAATTCAATCATAGACATAGGCTGGCACCATGACCCTCTTTACAATGTCAATCCCCTCCATGTGGTGGCAATCCATTGGCAGTAACGCAAACAAGAAACCACGCGACTTCACGCCTATCAACCACAACTGGCCGGTGGTTGAACCACCCCCATGAAAAATTCTAGTCAACCACCAACCATCTTGTTAGAAAAAAAACAAGGGGAAATAAAACTTATTTTAAACCACTAATCAAATAACAAACGTGATCATCACGAACCACTATCAAAATCAGCCTTGATCAAAAACTATCGTCAAACATGACCGCTATCATAATGAACTACTCCAGTATGTCAACAAGTGCCGTGGCCGGATGGTATAAGAACAAAACAACACATTGCACTTGTCCTCAACCGAGTGAGAGGAAGGAATCCATCGGTAGATCCGTGGGCCGTTTGGTTCATATCATGTTGCTACTGCTAGGAACTGGCTGTTGGGCGTACTGAACTTGGTGACCCCCTGGTGGAAACAGTTTCTTTATCATAATGCAGCATGAATGTAACATGTTTTGGCCTCCAGCTATCCCTAGAATTCCAACTTTGCCATTATTTACGGGTCCTTTACAGTACCAACCGTTGCCTAACTAAGGTTTAATCTACCAAAGTGGATCAAACATGTTTGTAATGTTTCTGGAATCCAAAGGATTTAGGTGGCAAATATGTACGAAGCCTCTGCCATTCTAGGCCCACCTCCAGGAACAGTTATTATGACAATGTTGCAGCCATGGCGTTTGGGCCGCTTCACAAAGAAGTGGAAATTTATGGTACCATCATTGGTTGGCAAAATGTTTTGTGTTGGTAGAAATGATGGTACTCCAATGAAATGATGCTAAGAAAACCGTAAACTGATGGTGATTGCGACCATCTTACCAACATTGCAGTACCATCATTTTGTTTGTGAAAAAAGGTAGGTTCGAGTAAATTGGAAATCAGTAAAAACTAATTTAACATTTCGATGTGAGAAAGTTGTGGTCCATTTCAAGACACAACATTTTATTTGTCTGACGAACATGGTGTTAATATGAAACCATGTGCTTTCCTATTGATGTTCAAAAAAGGGAACATGTATTAGCAAATTAAAATTTAGATTCAAAATTGATGAAACAAATATATATATATATATATATGAAATTTTCATTCATACATGTATATATACAAATATATACCAGTGAAAAATAAAAAATATACATAAATAAAAATATATATGTATATTTATGAATGAAATAAACAAAAATCTAAATATATAGCTATATATATATGAATATACATGTATGAATGAAAAACATACATATATATAAATATGAAAATATTTTTATATTAATTAATGAATATAAATGCATGAATGAAAAATATACACATATATATTCAAAAAAATATATTTATAAATGTATCTATATATAAATATATAAATTCGAACAAGAAGAATTACTACATATACAAAAATGAAAAAACTATTTTTTATTTAATGAAATAAATTTGAATATATATATATATATACACAAATACATGTATTCTAACAAGACGAAACAATACACATATATATATATATATACATAAATATTGATAGAAAGATGAAATGAAAAATAAAAAACAAATATATATATATACATCGAAAAGCTGAATATATATATATATATATATAAATAAATTTGAAATGAAATATTTTGAAAACACACACACACATATTTATATATATATGTTAAAATGTCACATAAATACATTTATAAATACACATCGAAAAAATGATAAATATATCTATATAAAGTCAATTTATGAAAATATGTAATTTTAAATGCAACTGAAATTCAAAAAACAGAAATATTCAATTACATATATGTTCAAATGCGGATACATGAGTGCGAATCGATGAACAAATGTACAAAACATGGAAAAATACAAATTTCAAAAAACCCAATGCAATTGATTGTAAGTCTGCAAATGCTGATGTAAACATCATGCAAACCAATGAAAAGAATAAACACAAATAATCAAAACTACACAGATATCAACAAATATTCACATATATACATATTGAAAAATCAGAAAAACACAGACATACGTATGTATGTACAAGTTCTGTATATGTATGTGTGTATGCATGCAGTTACGCAAACAGTTGCGCGTACTGAAAAATATGTACGCATGCATGCTTTTGCATGTATGTATGTACGTGCAAAGAGATGCTATATACATATATATATATATATATATCTGATCATTTATGTATGAATGTAGGTTTGTTTGTGTGCATGCAATATCCCATTACATTCAGCCATAGAAAACAAGCCTACCAGTCTACCTTACCAGCCGTTTGGTCCAGTCAATAACCGACAAATGCCAAACATCAACCATCAACCAACCATTCATTAATTGATTAACCATTATAATCGGCCAGTGAGCAAGTATCATTTGACAAATGCAAGAACCAAATCAGTGCCCAGAAACATAAGTCAGCCATATGGGTTCCAAATTGAGCTGTCGTGCTGCAGCGTGCCCGACATGCACTGAGCAACGAATCATGAACTACAAACTGACCTTGAATGACCATCCCCCCAGCTAGGTTACAGGACAGTACCCTTCGATCCTTCCACTCACTGAATATGATGCAACCCTTTGATGACCATGGTTCTAGTTGCCAATGGGGTTTCTGTCTACTGACGCCATTTGTTCAGCACAGGCCGGTCCAAGGCCAACACCAAAAAAAAAGGTGCACCGATGATACTGCCAAAAGACATACGATCTGAAAATGGCTCTTTCCGATAAAAAAATAACCTGCTCTGGTCCTTGTGGCGTCCTATTGGTGGGTCCGGAATGGGGATCCCAGCTCTTGGGCTATCACAATATCTCCATTGCAAAAAGAAATAAGCTCAATTACAATTCGCGAGCATCATCATCATCATCATCATCATCATCAGCCATCAACATGCCAGGTTTGGGTCTGCTCCGCAGCCACGCGTTTGGAGCCTGCTCAGGGACATCCCTTTCCAAAACAAATTCCCCCCATCACGCGAAAGCACACAACACCCCGACCAAACACAGGATGCGCGTGAAGTTGGAGCGCGCCATGATTGATGTAGGGGTAAGCGCCTGGATCGCAACGGTTTTCCAAGTGCACATTTGAGCCTAAGAAAAAACTCAAGCTGAGTCATTTGGATCCCTTCGCCATTGTTCTCAGCGCGCTGGCGCCACGCCACCATAACTGAGTTGCAGCGATCTTCTTGCCAGCGTGTGTGTGAGCAAAGTCTCCCTTGCGCCGCGAGAACAGGCAAGAAACAAACATCCTTGAATGGTTGTGGTCGAAATGCAGTGGCCCGTTGCAGGCCGTGAGCTTGTGAGCGAAAAAGTTGGCAACAGCACTGAAGGGGCCGCGCTGGGCAACAGCAACGCCGCGTTAAGAAACTGCTGTCGCGGCGTCATCAACTCGCGGGGGCACCTGCACGACCGGAAACTTGCCAGCTGCATTCTGAGCTTGACGGGCGAATAAATTGTACCACGCTAGCGCCTTTCTGCAGCTTGCTGCCAGACTGTGCCATGGTAAACGCTTCTGATGATACTTGACACGGCGGCAGCGCCGGCGGCATTGGGACAGCAGGTACAACAAACATGGTTGCCCAGATTAGTCCGAGAGTCCTTGATTCATCCCACGTCGGAGGGAAGATAAGAACCTTCATACTGGCATCCATGATTTTACACTCAAATGTATGCATGTGTTGTAAATGAGATATTTGCTAGTACATACATATACATGATATACACGATACATGTTTCCAAAAAATAGACATGATATTGTACACTAAACAAACGCAAAAAAGGGGGTGCACATGTGTATCTATGTAAATATGACCAAACATAAACTCAAAACACCTTAGATGCTCACACGCAAATTCATATGCAATGCATATCTAGGGTTCACCTAGTAGACCTTCTGAGTCGGGCTGATACTGGGATACAGAGTATTACCCCCTAGATGTGAATTGGTCATAGTTGGTCAAGATTCGCCCTCCTGTGGGGGAAATTCACGTAAAGCAGCTAAGTAGTTATTGAATGTAAACTAGAACAAAAATTAACCTTGTGATAGACTGTTACTAGGCGATATCCGAATCTGTCACCCACGAACTCGTCCGGCAGCGCGCTTGGTCCCGATGAAATTCACCGCTGGGGCATTGTTCCAATCTCCAACAGGAGAGGACTGGGGAAGAGCCACAAGCCGAACAAAGGATCCGTCCACCCGACCTTCATTTCATACCGGTTCATCAGGTGAGCAGAGATTTTTTCATAATCAAAAACTGTTATCCTGAAAATTGCCTACGCGATGCCTAGGTTGATTCTTAGGTGGAGAGTCGGTGACCACCTGATCTTGCAATGGAGATTATCGGTACCTTGTACCCCTGGTCAACATCCCATGACCAAACGAGTTTTAGTTGGGACGTTCACCTAGCCTTGTTTTAGAATGGGTTGCTTACGACCCACGGCCACAGGGAGATCCTTGGTCAAGAATCTATAGCCAGATTTTGGATGATCGGTTATGACTGGTACCTATAGCAATTGTCATTCAGCGCGATCATCGTAGCTCGGGATGTTTTTCCTTGGTAGATACTCCTGTCTTTGCATTATATTGAATCATTGCATTTGCATTTTACATTCTACATCATACATGAAGATATTTCATTATGTTTCTACATTGTGCTGACACTACATTACGTTGAATAGTGTGTTACTGTTCCCACAAAGGGGAACCACTTTGGGACAAAAATTATCAGTAAAACATCCAGCATCAATAGTGAGCATTTATTAAGCACCACAATCAAAACAGCCTAAATGTTGGCTGATCAATGAGCTGATCAATTGATGGTTGATGGTGAATTATTGATGTATTTGTAATATCAGCCTTCATATCAGCTACTGATGGTTGATGATCGTGAATTTGAGCTAACTGACAAACTCATAATTAGTTATAGCCCATGATACTGATGGCAAAATGTTATAGTTGATTCTATCTGCTAATGTTATGGACAATTATACCTGATATAGCGACAACTCCATGTTCTTGCGCCAGGTTGCTCGAAAGCCGAGACCAGCCATCTTCTAAGCGCCGCCAATCGAGGACTTGCTTTGCCAGCTGTTGCCATGGCGCTATGTCAAGACCACAGACTTCATTAGGTGCGAGTTTCTATACACAGCTGGGGGTTCATCAATGTCTTCCTTGGCCTGGTCCTCCCAACCCAAGTGTACCAAGCAGGCAGGATCAGCTGTCAATCTGGCACGAAATTTGGGATCTTTTCTTGTGAGCCAATGATACCATGCAGTTCCAGTTCCATAGCGGGGGAAACCACAGGCCGGTGCACATCCATGCGAGCGAATATCAGCCGTACTGTGATGTGCTTGGTCCACATGAGCTTTGTTGTTCTTCGATTGCAGCCCCTTTCTGCAGCCGAAACTTTTGACCAACCATTTGTTCATCGCTGGCGGATCGTTCACCAGCTCCTGTTGCTGTTCACACAGAGCCACCTCACATCTCAGTGGCAATGGTTGGGTGTTGATAATGTGATCCGTCAAGAACAATGGGCATAGTATGACAAACATGTTTTGTATTAAAACAACACAAGCATATTATGTATATATATGCGAATACAAACATATGTATGTATGTAATGTATGTAAATCTGTATCTGTGTGTGTGTGTATGTTTGGTGTTTGGTCATTGCTTTGAAATGGTTCATGTCGGTTCAAAGTCACGGATTTAATGATGGTTAAATGGTCAATGAGGGTTCATGATGCTTAATTAAAAACTGTTGATAGTCTTGATATGTCTGGCTTTGTTTTATGGCCTTGGGAATTTGCAAGACTGCAAGATATTGCAAGTGCCTTCCGAGCCGATGGTTTCAAACAGCGGTGACTAGGAATGTCAAGGTGGAACAACACCTCTGCAAAAGTCGGGCGGCGATACGTCAGCGGCACGAAAACACCTCCATCCCGAAACGTAAATCGGTCCTTGCCTGGCTCAAAGTGGAGATGTACGTATCCCCAAGTTCAGTAGTTTCCCGAAAAAAACCATAGATCTTGATGATCTTGGACTTGGACTTGGTGTCTCATAGAGCCGTTCCAAAAAGTTTGTTGTTTCGTGAGTGTATGGGAAATCCAAGCCATATAGTTGTTCAACAACTTTTGTTGGTGATTATCCCCTATCATTAGCCACTATTAAACCAGTGTAAACCACTATCGAACCATCATATGGTAAATCTAGGCAATCCCAGTTGAACTTACTAAAAACTCCTGACTGAGTGGCTGGATCCACCCAATGCGGAAGTATCCCACGGGGATGCCCTTTCAAGGACCAAGAAGGGACTAGCAATGCTTAGCCCCAGTACCCATCAAGTACCAGCTACGGAGGCAAAGGCATGGTTTAATCCCAAGAAATGGTGGCGAAGAGTGCATCTCAAGCCCCATTGTTTTGGCTTGAAATCAACCAAGTCCAGCCAATGGATGTCAAAGAAAATGAAAAACACACTCAGTTTAGTATGATTTATAAATAGATTGCCTGTGCAATGTCAAAGTACCCAAAAATGTTTGTCTTTGCTGTTATAGAGTGTATATTCGTAAGTGTTGGTAATTCCGAGATCTTCTGAGCATCACGGCTACAGCATCCTCTCCCATATTTGTTTATCATCAACCACCATTAACCACCACTAGTCACCGGCATGTGGCCCCCAAGTTCGCCAAGTTGGTTTTTGACTGGGGTAACTAGCGGTTCTGTTAGATATTCTCGTTTCTTTCATGGCGAATCTTCACCGAGTCAAAACACCTGGGACCCTCGCTTGCAACTGTGCCATTGGCCATCATTAACCATCAGCCATTACTCATTAGTCATTCACATCCGTTCACTATCATAAGCATCATCAACCATTTACCAATAACAGTCATTACCTGTGGCATTATGGTCCTAGAGTTCATGCTTCTTAGCCATCACTGACCTTGAAAATCCTTGAACTATGGCTAGGTAATTAGCATGGTTGGCTAAGATCCTATAGTTCATCCACCTATAGTTCATGCTTCTTAGTTCATCATTAAGTTTGAAGATCCTTGAACTATCATCCTAACCATCATTAACCTTGAAGATCCTAACCTCCATCATTCCATCACTCCCCAATCTTCGATCTACCAGCGCTACCGAAACGTTGCGCCTCCACCGTGTCGATCTTGGCCGCCAGCCTGGGAAGCCGGGCCCCACAACTGGGATGTACCACTGCCAGGATCCACCAAGCTACGGGATCCGCCGGAAGGTCCCCATGGCGGGCAAGCAGTTAACCAACCAACGTTCATGAGGGATCAGTTCACCAACAACCAACTCTTGGGGACCAGCAATAACAGGGGAAAACAATGGTTCATAGGTTTACCAACGTTCATGAGGGATCAGTTCACCAACAATTTTATAGGGAAAACGATGGGTAATGATGGCCACAAATTTGAGATATTTAGCTTAGCGACAATGATAGGGGATACTAACCAACCAATAATACGGAAAACACTGGTTAATGATAGGGAACCAGCGGTACAGGGTGAACTGACCCACTGCCATATGCAATACAAATCCTCGAAATTGGGTACCTGCTGATGGCAATGGAAATGCCAAGACTCCATGGTGAGCCTTTGCGAAAGGTCAGTGGATCTTTCGGAGCATTAACCATATTAGAACGTCCTGAAACATTAGACTTCTCGTCTTTTGTTGTGTGATTTTTGCCATTATGCAAATGACTATCCACAAACTTCGAACTTAAGAGTTTCGGAGATATTTGATGGCTCATGCCAAGGGTCCATGAGTTTCATTCCAGGTTTACCGAAAGCAATGAGCAGCACCAATCCCATGGCCCGCTGGATGGGTAGCTTAAGGGATGATTGGTGGCTTGACCTGAGCCGTCAAATGTCCTACAGAGTGGTACCTCCAGTTAGGTACAATAATTTTGGAAAGACTATTAGTAATGTTGTAAGTAAAAGGCAACTATTAGTTAAGTTGGTTACAACTATTTGTTAGTTGCAATAATTTTGGTTATAAGAAAGGCAGCGTATCAGTGACAGTAAATGGAACTATATCCGCCGACCCCAGCATCTCAGCGGGGGAGCGCGCCAGAGGAGAACCAAAACAATATGATTTTTGATTTTGTCTGTTTCATGAAACTTCGTTTGGCAGCGGTGCATTTCTGAGCCGGCGCTTGTTGTATACGCCCCAACACGGGGATTTGCTGCGGCGAAGGGGTGTTTGACTTGTCCTTTGCCAATGTTTGGTTGGAGATTTATTGTTTTTTTCACGGATTTGCTGTGGAGGAGGGATGGCTTTGAATTGTCCTTTGCCAAGGGTTTGGTTGCAGACTACTTCTTTTTTTAATGGTTCCTGTAGGTTACGTTTGGCACTGCTGCATTGCTGGGCGGGTACCTGTTGGACACGCCCAAACATGGGGATTTGCTGTGGCGAAGGGGTGGCTTTGAGTTGGCCTTTGCCAAGGGCTTGGTTGCAGACTACTTCTTTTTTTTAATGGTTCGTGTAGGTTGCGTGTGGCAGTGCTGCATTGCTGGGCGGGTACCTGTTGGACACGCCCAAACATGGGGATTTGCTGTGGCGAAGGGGTGGCTTTGAGTTGGCCTTTGCCAAGGGCTTGGCTGCAGACTACTTCTTTTTTTAAGGGTTCCGGTAGGTTACGTTTGGCACTGCTGCATTGCTGGGCGGGTTCCTGTTGGACACGCCCAAACATGGGGATTTGCTGTGGCGAAGGGGTGGCTTTGAGTTGGCCTTTGCCAAGGGCTTGGTTGCAGACTACTTCTTTTTTAAATGGTTCGTGTAGGTTGCGTGTGGCAGTGCTGCATTGCTGGGCGGGTACCTGTTGGACACGCCCAAACATGGGGATTTGCTGTGATGAAGGGGTGGCTTTGAGTTGGCCTTTGCCAAGGGCTTGGTTGCAGACTACTTCTTTTGTTAACGGTTCCTGTAGGTTACGTTTGGCACTGCTGCGTTGCTGGGCGGGTA
>VSDK01027416.1:47805-83361 GCA_009767595.1 Symbiodinium kawagutii
TTACGTTTGGCACTGCTGCGTTGCTGGGCGGGTACCTGTTGGACACGCCCAAACATGGGGATTTGCTGTGGCGAAGGGGTGGCTTTGAGTTGGCCTTTGCCAAGCGTTTGGTTGCAGACTACTTCTTTTTTTCATGGTTCCTGTAGGTTACGTTTGGCACTGCTGCATTGCTGGGCGGGTACCTGTTGGACACGCCCAAACATGGGGATTTGCTGTGGCGAAGGGGTGGCTTTGAGTTGGCCTTTGCCAAGGGTTTGGTTGCAGACTACTTCTTTTTTTAATGGTTCCTGTAGGTTACGTTTGGCACTGCTGCGTTGCTGGGCGGGTACCTGTTGGACACGCCCAAACATGGGGATTTGCTGTGGCGAAGGGGTGGCTTTGAGTTGGCCTTTGCCAAGGGTTTGGTTGCAGACTACTTCTTTTTTTAATGGTTCCTGTAGGTTACGTTTGGCACTGCTGCATTGCTGGGCGGGTACCTGTTGGACACGCCCAAACATGGGGATTTGCTGCGGCGGCTGGGTTGTTGCATGGTTGGTGCCCCATGTCATCGTGTATATATGCCTTGCTACACGTGCATCATGTGTTTTGCCATGCTGGTATACGTATGTATCATACCCTAGGGATCGATGAACCAGCCCCCCAGCCGCCACCCCCAGCTTTCACAGCCAGGGGTCGGCGGCAGGGGCGGAGCCCTTACAATTATATATATATATATATATATGGATCATAATATAGTAAAAGGGCATCCGAACCAACTCACAACTAGGGGGTGCCACTCTGTACCAACCAAATCGGTGTTTCTCAAATTGGGGGACCCCTTAGCCATCACCATTGATCATCTCAAACAAACTATGACTGGAGATGTTTGGGGGGTCCCCTAGTTTGAGAAACACCCATAGTGATTGATGATGATTGAGGATGCTTGGGTATCTGGTTGGCGGGTGGATGCCGTCGCATTGTTAGTCACACCGATTTTCCCATGATTTCTGATAAGTCATAGATCTTTGAAGCCCAAAGCGAATAATTAATCATGAATCATGACTGAGTCTCATTCATAATCCTTGAGTCTATCAGAATGTGTTATGGTGGTCAGCAATAGTGGATTGACCGATTCCGAACGATCATTTGACCGACCAAATCGTTGGGGCGCTTTCCACCTAAGGTCTCTATAGTAATCCCCCAGGTCAACCCAGAATCATTCATCAATCATCACAGACCATCATGGATATAGCTGATAATGATGTATAGCGGATAGTACTAGTACGCATTCTTTCGGCAAGAACCTACCATCCACAGATCCAATATTAAAAAACCTCCGTCAACAGTGGCAACCATCCGTCACAAACCTTGTTGGGTTTCAGTACCAACGGAATCCTCACCATCGGCAACCAGCTGAGATCAGTCACGAACACCACCAACCACAAGTACGAACCAAAAGAGCCACAACCATGAAGACATAACAACCAAGTAACAACCAAGGTGAGGTTCACCGGTTCACCCCTTGACCTCGCTGAGAGCAGTGAAAAGCTCCACATCTCGACAGCTGTCCAAGGATCACAAAATCTGGCAGTGAAAGCCCTTTGAGATCGTGCGTGGTCAAATCCACCTGGCAGTTGGCAAGCTGGTGGGAGCGACAAAGCTGAGCAGCGAATCAAAAGGGTATACATCATGATATCTTGAATCGATCACATGTAGGTTTCTTACTAAATAGCTTAGGAAGCTTTTGATTACATACTTCATCATAGGTTATATCCTTTTGATTACTGTATAGGTTGATTCTACTTTAATATATCCTATACATGAAGTCATTGTAGGTTACTTGATGGTTCCTCAATTCAGTCACTTGGATATGTCTAGACATAGCGTTCATAAGTGGAAGAAAGCAAGAAAGCAACTGCTGTCAAATAACACAATAGAACGTGTTATCTAGCATGGAATCATAATTCCGGATTACATATTATGTACTATTTCGACAAGTATGGTGGCTTCTTCAGTCGTACCCACAAATCATCCACTATTATATAACCATGTATAAGTCATAAATCATAAACCCGCCATTTTGGAGGGTTCCCTATGGCTTGGGAGACGCCAAAATCAATGCCACTTTTAATAATCAGCACATAATCGACAGTCTTTTCGTGCTCCCAGAGTGCCTTGTGCTTCACCCCCCCCAGACTGGAAGCATTCAATGCCCTCTGTGGATGATGATTACGAAGGTATAGCTTCTTGATGCTGACTGACACTAGTACTAACGTCCCAAAAAATACGAAAAAAACGGGGAAACCTACCCAACTTCAGCACCTCCCAACGATGCCTGCACGGTGCGGTAGTTTGTGAGGTGAAAATCGGGATGGTGCCCTTCACTCTCCGCGAGTGCGCCCACCTGAATGGTCAGGAGGTGGCTATGTATATTCCAAACATACATCTGAGGGGTTCTCAATATGGAGAACCCAAACAATTTGGTTGGTTTATTTCTACACATGGTTAAAAAAACTGGAGGATTGGGGGGTACCCAAGTTTGAGAAACCATCATGCGGATATATGACTACATATGCTGGCTTTCCCATAAATTCATAAAGTCGGAATCATATCTACGATATATGGGAGCCAAGCGCCTGTGGTTGCCAAGCAAAGACTTCCTTCACCCTTTTGGTTGATGTGGACGCCAGGGGCCCACCCTAGCGTGTCAAGGAAGTTTCATCGGTAGAGCTCAGTTTGACTACTTATGCTAGTCATAGTTGCCCATGTCCCACAAGAGGTGGATGTGGAGCACACCCCAAGTTTAGAAATGCGCACTCAAATCACTAGTCACCAAGAGAGATTGACTTCAGAAACATGTGAAACAACCCCCCAAACACCAAAATGAAGTGCAATCTCGCGGATCCCCCTGATCACTCATCCAGAAACCCTTTGTAAATCCCCGAACCTTTGTGAGGATCGATCAAAAGTGTTCTAAAGATGCTATGGCAATATCCTATGAATCCGCCTCACATTCTCATTACATGTGATACTGACATGATCACCACGAGAGTGATCTGAAAATTCTGCGAGAGTGCAAAACCAACCAATCCTAAACAACAATCATATGGCAGTGGGTCAAAACCCTGTACCCCTGGTTCCCCTATCATTAACCCTTGTTTTCCCTGATATTGTTGCTTACCATCCCCCATGAAATTGGTTCGTTAACTGCTTGACCCACGCTCCCATATGGCTGCCGCTCAGTTTGCCCTTGCCCTGTGTTTTCAGCTGCTCAAATCCCAGCCAGCATCATCCACCGTTCCTGTTGCTTATCCAACAGTTATCCCCAACGATTCGTCCATGAACAAACATCACCAACAAGTAAGTGATTACAGCAATCATGGTTCGAGCATCACATCAACAAACCAACACAACCATCAACAAACATCAAGAGCAGCATCACCAACAACCAGCTTCAACCAGGTTCATGCTTATCCTGGATATCTCAACCATCATGGTTGATCTGTACCAACCATCAGCCACAGCATGGCGCCTTGAGACCCCACCGGGATCAACCACCGCCCTTCTCCCATGCCTCGTTCAGGAACTTCATGGCAGCCGCCCAGTTCTTAGCAACGAAGCGCCTCAACAACTGACACCACCGAGACCACACCTTGTTCTTTCTCAAGCCATGGGGGACCCCCCAAGTTATGGTTGGCGTTCCGGGGATCCAAGTGAAGGTGGAATGATTAATACAACTGGTTAATATAAGGTACCCGTTTTGTTAGAAACCACCATATAGCACCATATCAATGACTGATCCTTTCCGGGATCAAAGGTTTCTTGTGGTTTTTTGATGGGAATCTTGCGCAAAATGTGAATATGTTTTTTGCTTGCTTATCCATCATGCATCCTACAGTTTTGGTGATCCTTCAATAGTTTTCCATTGAATCACATCTCTCGCATAAGGTAGCCTGTGCTTTGCAAATACTGCAATCGAGAAGCAACCATGGAAAGAACATCTATGTATTAGAGTTATTAGAGATTAGAGATGTCTGTGGGTCAGTTCAACCTGTACCCCTGGTTGTCCATATCCTCCAAATGACACTTAGTCGTTCGCTGTCTTGAACTACTCCTTTGGCTGTTGGATTGTTGGTGGCTTGACCTGTAGTCCGATAGAGTTGGTATATCCCCTATTCTTGTTGGCTGTTCCCTAGTATCAGCCATTTAGCACCTGGTTTACCGTTGGTTACTTGATTACAGTAATATTGACCTATACTTGTACAAACCACCACCAACTAGTAGGTGTTTAACCATTCTTGCTGGCCATCATCGCTCATTATCCCCTCGTATCAGTCATTGCCCACCATGGATGAACCAACAAGACTAGGTTTTAAGGACCATATTCTTCAATTGATGTTGTTAATAAAGGTCACTTGGACCATATCGTTCTATTAAATGTTGTTAATAAAGGTCACTTAATAAACGTCCCTTGTTGTTGGTCACTTGTCGTTATCATCTCCTATCCTTGTTGCTTACCCCGTTGACCACGGACCATTCTAAGCATTGACGTCTTGGCCTCGATTGTCGAGCGGCAGGCTTATGAGCGAACCATCCGGTGACAAAGTCCACTTCGGTATGGCTGGCATCCTCAGCGTCGCAGTCATGGAGACCCACTGTGACCGTTATCTGCTGAGTGTGGAGACTTGCCGTCCGATTCAAAGGGGGGTTCTTAAGCCATTGGGAACCCCAAAGCTATGGATGGCAAATTGCTTCAAATGGTTCATATAGGATATTTTAGGGTGCTTCTATTTTGAGAAACGCCCAAATGGTATTTCCAAACTGCTTGATTCCGCTTCACTGTCGCGCGAGAAAATCACTGCAATCAAAGAACAACCATCTCTGTATGTGATGGCTTCTGCAAATTGTAGAACAATCATTTTGGATTGGTTTTCACTGAACAACAGTTGTCCAAAATAGAGTAGAGAAACGTAGAGAAACAGTTTTAGTGGACATATATCAGATTCTCCAGCGCCAGTGCTTGTCACCACTCCCTCCAAACCCATGCCCAGCAGTCTCCTCTCCAGCACCTCCTCACGTGAAAGAGCTGGAGTGGATTTTCCACAGCACCCACCAATCCTCACCACACAAGCACAGGGAGCCAACCCAGCAGTTGACAATAAAAGCAGCCTCTGAGTTCCATAGGCCAGGGTCAACCATACTTTCCCACATGCGGATCGTTCATTTGTGAATGTTCTGGGGCTGGTTCTGCAATGTTCTTTTGGGGCGTTCGCGCTTGTGCTCCAACCAAGGATGCAGATCCAACAAAAATGGATTCCACCTGCTGATCTTCACTGTACTGCTATGATTAAAAATAATCTTCAACCAGTTTGG
The DNA here is from genome assembly GCA_009767595.1 of Symbiodinium kawagutii. Taxonomy (NCBI): domain Eukaryota; class Dinophyceae; order Suessiales; family Symbiodiniaceae; genus Symbiodinium; species Symbiodinium kawagutii. The sequence goes on from VSDK01027416.1 coordinate 53,158, forward strand.
TCCAACCCCCCAAGGGCACTGCTGCACCCCATGAGTGATCAACCAATCGGTGGACCAGGGGTACAACTCGGGTACCACCATTGATGGACCAACCCAGCCGCAGCTGGTTCCTATGATCAAATCGTGTCCAACGTTCTGACCCTGGATTGACTTCGGGTGAGCTAGGGAAGCCGTCCCTGTGTTGTTTGTTTTTTTAATACTTTAAAGAGTTCCTATGTCAATGACCATCCATGCCATTGACAGTCAATAGTCACAAATAACCCCTGCTCAAGCCACCATTCCGAACAAGTATCCACCCTGTCGGCCAGGTGGTTATGGTCATGTATTAGCCCTGGAGAAAGCTGTTTACTGATGGTCAGCCACCAATGACGAACTTGGCTTACATTGCTCCTCTGATCACACGCCAGGGTGCTTGCAAAGCCGCAGATCCTCGACAGATATTGCAGCACCGACTTTTTCAGCCAAACCGCCTGTCAGCAAAGCTGGGCATGCCCAGCAACCTTCCCAAACTCCTACATCCCCCACCAAAAAGAGATTCATGAGGCCAGCTACTAACGGTCTAACGGTCAATGATATCTGATTTGACGTTAATCATTTATACTAACGATATTGCCATTCGTGACCCTTAATGACCAACTACTCATGATACCCAGGGTTCTCCATGATGTTTTGATGATAGGGATTAGAATTGATCAGTGATTGAACATGTAACCATTATGGTGGCTTTATAAAAACACAGTCATGCTTGGATGGTTAGATTGTTTGGTTCTTTATAGTTCTATCATGTTCCATCACTAGATAAAAGGTTTGCATTTTGTTGTTACATTCTGATTCGAATTGTCAAAATTTGTCAAACTGTTTCTCAAACTACAGTAGTATACACCGCTAGCTGACATTAGGTCACAGTAGGCTAGCAAGTCTTAAACAGCTGTACGATTAGAACTGCTTAGATGTATCAATATACTCCTTGTAGTTCTTTTATAATACGGTCGTTGCTGGACAAAACAAAATGTGTGATTGTGATTGAACGCTGGTCTATCAATCAGTCTATTACTTGCTTGTCCAAGTCACGGTGTTGAGGATTGTGGTATCTTGATAGCAATATCTACCCACTATCATATCACGTAAAAGAAAAACGCAAACACATACATACCTGACAAATCATAATCACATATGCATTGAATTGCATCTAGCTTGTCATGTTCAATGAATTACTTACATCATATAGCATTATCATCATCATATCATCATCATCATCATCATCATCATCATCATCATCATCATCATCATCAATCTCATGATATCGCTATATCAGTAATTTCAGCCGCGATCTACACGAGAGGCTGTAGCCATGGTTGAAAAACCCTCTAGGTGAATGGTTACCAGGAAAACACATCTGGTTCCGGGGTACTCCGGGAAAATCCATAGACAAACAAACAAGCAATGTCAGCAGTTCTTATAGAAGTCCTTCTCCTGAAGGAGTCATCGAATGTTGTGAACCAAGATTCCAAAACCCTTGAAAGGACAGGGGTGATGCCCATTGCGTGGTACATCAGCACCGTGGTGGCCCTATGCCCTCACCTGGTGGTGCGAGAGGTCCACCTGAAAAATTTGCCAATCAATTAGTAGACTTCACTGTTATCAAATAGATTCAAATAGTAGTTACTGGGATTTGTCACAAGTCTGGTAGTTGGTAAATGATGTCTAGTAGTTGATAACGGGATTTGTTACTACTACAAGAACTACTTGTTCTTTGTTGTGAAGTTGTAACAAGTGCTAGTGGTCCTAGTGACTGTTGCTGTGGCCACACATCAGTGATCAACCTTGAGGAATCCTAAGATGACCCTCTGGTAACATAGCTGGCGATTCGAAACTGGGGACCAGTTTCGTACCTCGCTAGGCAAAGCAACTGGAAATGACGAAGATTCTCCAGCCAGCGAGATTTTGAGATTTTCCAGGGGCGAATGAATGATACACTTGTAGAAGATCACTATCACAATCCATCAGCATGTTACCATCTAGAAATGGTAGATTGTCCAGCCAGCTATAACCACTAATCCCTGCTTCCTATTACTAAACCCTCCCCAATTATTAAAAAAACCCCTTGGGGGTCCACTTCTGGATTTTTTTGGTTTTGGTCAATTGTATTTTTAATTGTGGCAATTGAAAACTTAAAAGGAAACAACATGCCCCAAGCAACGTTTTTACCCCCTATTATTAAAAACCCCTTGGCCTCGGGGGGTTTAGTATTAGGGTCCCCTTCATGCAGCTGGTTCTTGCAATTTTGAAATAGGTCTTAAAAAAGAATTTAAAAAGGCAAATATTCAACGCTCAAAGGGTTTTTTTTATTAGGGTCCTAAATTTAATATTAGGGTCCCCTTCGTGCAGTTGGTTTTTACAATTTTTGAATAGGTTTTAATAAAGAATTCAAAAAGGCAAATATTCAACGCTCAAAGGGTTTTTATCATTAGGGTCCTAAATTTAATATTAGGGTCCCCTTCGTGCCGTTGGTTTTTGCAATTTTTGAATAGGTTTTAATAAAGAATTCAAAAAGGCAAATATTCAACGCTCAAAGGTTTTTTTTTATTAGGGTCCTAAATTTAATATTAGGGTCCCCTTCGTGCAGTTGGTTTTTGCAATTTTTGAATAGGTTTTAATAAAGAATTTAAAAAGACAAATATTCAACGCTCAAATGGTTTTTATTGTTAGGGTCCTAAATTTAATATTAGGGTCCCCTTCGTGCAGTTAGTGTTTGCAATTTTTGAATAGGTTTTAATAAAGAATTTAAAAAGGCAAATATTCAACGCTCAAATGGTTTTTATTATTAGGGTCCCAGATTTAATATTAGGGTCCTCTAATATTAAATCCCCCCTAGTACAAAAAACCCCTTGGGGTGCTTAGTATTTGGGGAGGGGGGGGGTTTAGTAATAGGAAGCAGGGATTATCACAACCCATCAGCAAGTGGGTGTTTCTCAAAAGAGGGGACCCCCTAAATCATCCAGCATTCAGCGTTTGATATTATCTATAGTATGAAACCAACCATTTTGGGCTTACCTATGGCTTCAGAAACCACCATTACATCAATCATGAATACTCAACTGATATTAACTTTCAAGATACCTTTTAAACTTGGTCAAAAACCATTCATTAAAGCAACAAAAACATTTGTTTTTGGTGACCCGTGAACATTCCCCAACACAACCAACCACTGTTCCACTGTTCGCCACCACTGCCCCACGCAGCGATCGGCCTGCTTCCACCATGACGCCCGAAGGAAGTGCCACCCCTTTCGGATTGGATCAACTTCGGAATGTTTTTTAGATTTAGTATGTTTTCATATGTTTTCTTGTTTTCTTAAAGTTCTTTGGACGCAATATCTCTTTCACAAATACAGCTAAAAAACACAGAAAACCAGTGATATATCTTCGTTGACCATTTCACTATCTTTGTTGCATCTATAAGAGATCACAGAAAACCAGAGACAAGGGTTGCCGGCTCGGTCGGACTCAGCAGTACGATTGGCCGAGTTCTTTCCCAGCGCTTGGTAGGCGACACTAGTTCTGTTGATTAGACTTTAAGTGGCGGTTGTAAGTTGCAAGGAACACTTGTAATATGTCTTTGATGTGGTTTACATCCAAACCGTGGTTGACTATTCGTGGCTTTTTTACCGGGTGTGAAAAAAAAATCCCAAGATATCTGCAAATTAAGGCAACAACGGACTATAAGTGACCTGGAGGCCAGTTTTGACCATCATTCTTAGGCCCGAACATGCCACATCCCAAGCATCCAAGTGGAAAACGAACGGAAAGGCCCATTTGTCTCAGCCACATTGCTCACGTTATCCCCAGTTCAGCATTGGAGAGATCAAAACGTAGAAGGATTGTACCTAGGCTAGTCTAGCTCTTCTGCATTCTTGTGCCCTCAAAACGAAGTAAAAACATGGCCAACAGTTGGCTAGCTCTAGTACCTTTGTTGGTTGTAAGTTGTAGGGACCTCATTGGCTGCTTGTTCGGTGTGCTTCAGTTCATTGCGAGCTCACGCAAATCTTTTGAGCCAACGCGGCGGGTTCGCCCACTATTTTGAATTCCAGAATTTGTGGCGACGCCACTTTCTGTACAGTGGGTTCATCAGTACCCCGAACCATCCCAGGTTGGAGATAGCAAAGGATCATCAGCAAGTTGTGGTCAGAAGTCAACATAGGTCACCAAGAACAGGAATTAAGTATACTTACTTGAAAGTAATAGATAAGTCCGTAAGTCAACGGCAAATGATCATCATGTTTGGTCACTCATGTTAACTCATACGATCTCGGGTCATTAGCAAACTGGCAGCCAAGCGATTGGATTTCGATTCTGATCCTTGTGAACATCTGTCAATAATGGGGTTGTCCATAGCCACGGTGGTACCCAAGGTATGGGAATTTCATGAGGCAATCACCAATCATGGGGCTAAAAATACACCATTGAAACTGGACAAAACCTACGAAACATAACGGAGCAGTCCTTGTGCGGGATCAGCATGGTCGGTGGATATGCTTGCTTTATGGTTCAGCCACTTGGAGTGGAGACACCAGGCTGCCACCAGGCCTGCTGGAATACAGCCAACCAACCAGAGCTTTCGGGTGTTTCCATACTACAACCCACGTGGATTCCCATGGCTAGAAATAGATCCCCTGGTTATATTGGTTATAAACCACCTTATAGGCTGCAGCCATCCATGGTAAGCCGCTCAAGGTGCCATAGTTGATGATGTACCGTCAATGTGGCAATGACAGAACTATGAAAACCACCATCAGTTTCAGCGTAGATGGTGATATAACATCTGGTGGGTTTGTCAAAATGGTGGTAACTTCCACAAATCATCCAGTTTACCAGCCATTCAAAGTTAATGGACCATCAATTTTGGGGGGTCCTCTTGCTTGAGAAACAGCCATATCCAATTAGCAACTATTCTGGCATTAACCACTATATATTCTTAATGATGATTGAATAATTAGTGGCGAAACCACCATTGGATGGTTGTTAACTGACACCTATCCTTGTTGATTGCTGCGGCACCGAGTGACAGAAGAGAAACAGCAGAGGCGTCGCGGCGCCTGGGTTCCAAGGGTGGTGAGCGATGGCGACTCGTGGTCAATAAGGGTTAGTGGTTAAGAACTGTGAATCAATAGTTATTAGTGGTTACTAGAGGTTAATAACTGTTACTAGTGGTGAATGCCAGTGGTTAATAACTGTGAATACTAGTCGTGTCAATGGATGACAATGATCAATAGGGGTCTCAGTATAGTCTTTGACAAGACGTGATAATGCTTCACGAGTGCTTGATGATGGTTGATAAATGATTGGACATGGTGAATCATGGGTCAATGAATGGTTGATGACGGCTCCGGTAAGACTTCAATATGGCTGCATATACCTGCTCAAATAAATGATCATGGATAGTCATGGATAATGAAATGTTCACAAAACATAACAAAACCAGATAACAATTGATCGCGGTTGACAAGCATTTGCTTCTGCCAGTCAACTAAGGCCCCTAGCTTCGGTAGCCATCATCGACCGTGAAAGAGGGTTAAGCAGCGGTCATTAAATGTTATTAATCATCCATATCCATCAATAATATTGGTTATATATATAATATAATATATAACACTTTTCTGAATAATCACGAAGCATACGCCAATGGACAGCTGGCAGCACCCCTTTTGCTCAGACCCCAGCTCATCTCACCAATGGCCAATGGTCTACGCCATGTGCGTGCGTGCACCGCTTGAACTGGAATGACACCTGAAGGCTGGCGACTCAGCTGCTGAAAATACTGATCAAAAGACATCGACTATCTGTGAAGGAGGCTACGTTAGGCGAAATACTGTGGTAATCATTGATTGTTGATGATTGTTCATTGATGATTGGTTTTCATGAAGTATCTGTAATGAAGGTCTCGGACCTTGTACTGAAGGTTTAAAATTGAGGACACCACCGAAATATTAGCTGATGCTAGAGGCCGCCCAGAGCTCAAATTGTACTAGTAATGAAGAATCCTCAGAAAGCTTTACACATTGCATTGCAAGGCAAAACATTGCATTGCAGGACATGGCAAAACATTCCCTTGCATACGCATACATACATGCTGGACACCCATACACACACACGCTTATCATACTTTTCATACTTACTTACATACCTTACAGTGCCTTGCCTTGCACCACCTACCTTACATTGCATCTTCTTACATACAAAACATTCATACCGTACGTGAGCTCTAACTCTGGAATGCGCCCCAACAAATCGAATCCGCAGTCTTCACAACACAAGCTCGGAGCGTACCCGCGGACGAGAAGACTGTTCAATCTCAGATGAACTGTGAACCAAGAAATTGCGGGAAGGAATTTCTTGGGGGGACTCACAGAAAATAGGCGATACATCGATTTTGGGCTGAAAAAAGATGGTGTATAGATTTGAAAACCTCTGGTTCTGTCAGCTTTTAAACCCGAATCAGATCAGCTAAAACGCAATAGATACTTTACTTATATGATCTTATATATGGACCGCAATAGCTTTTACCCAGAGCATGCCACTTCTATACTTTACTTATATGATCTTATATGCAAACCGTGACCGTTGTTGTCAATTGTAAAGCCGGGTGCTCCCAGAAACAGCGACCCAGAAGAGCAAAAAATCCTGCGACTTGGTGTTAACCACCTGGAATTCACACTTTGCTGGTACAGTAGTGATGAATCACTCACTTGGGACGGCAGGTACCATGTATCACAGCGGTCTTCAATAGCGCAAGATCCAGCGCTTTTTTTGATAAGGTTGGCTATCACGAGCTGGATTTCCAATTGCGAAGGGCTGAAAGACTGACAGTCGCAGCTTCGACGCTGGCTGCCTAGGTGAGCGGAGCAACCAATCCACAATAAGAACCCCCGCGAATGTTTGATGGGGACCCACGATCGATAGTTTGGAGGCTTTTTTTGTTGAGAATCTCCAACTGGTGTAGCCCAACATGGCGTTGAATACCCTGCACTCTAGCTGTTCACATCCCTTCAATGACCAGTCACTAGTGCTGGGGTGTTCACCCCTTTAGTGGTTGGGTCATGTAGACTCAGCTCACCATAGCTAGTTTATCCCACGGTCTTGTTGGGGCTATTTGTCATTTATTATCAACCATTAACCAGCTAGAAGTCACCCGCAAGGTTGGTTGGTTACAGCCTTGACCCAGCTCGCCATTTCAAACAGCCGCTCATTTTCATGGGTTTTACTGGAGCAACCGGCTGCGAAAAACCGTAGAACTCATTGGTATTCCCCTCACTTTTGTATAGCTATCGAAGCCCATTGGCTTGGAATCCAGTACCTTACTAGGTAACCATTTCTATACAGGTAACAACTCATTGCTAAATTGGAGCTTCTCAAAATAGGGAAACCCCAAAGTCATGGCTGATTGATTACTATAAATTGGTAATAAAGGATGACTTGGGGGGTGGAACCCCTATTTTGAGAAACCACCAGATCATCCAAATCCCCAGAAAAGCTGGTATCAACCAAGACGTAAACATCAACATCAAAATCAGCTATTGTAAAGTGTGGCGATTGCACTTTCGGTGAACATTATTTGACTCATTGGTGGGTCAGGAGATGGTCTAAACAATCTGATCACACTCAAACAGCAGCACCTTTTTTTTCTTTTCCGATTCACACTTCGGCGCGGCGTTTGTGAAACCAATATGGGTACATCCATAAATAGTACACCTCCAAAATCATCCAATATCAACCGTTTATAGTAGTAAACCAACCATCTTGGAGGTTCCCCAATTTTCAGAAACCACCAAATGAAGAGTTTCGCGACTGAAAGGAACGTTTGATGTTATCTCCCATGGATTCATGGAAGACCCATTCGTGAGCATCAGCGGCGATTGAAAACCTCGGTGGGATCCATGCTTGTCATTGGATCCAACTGTCCATTAATAGTTAGTCAAAAATGGCCATGGGTCAATAGTAACCAACCAATAATGGGAAATAATGACCAACAAAAATAGGGGAAACTATGGTTAATAACAGAGGAACCAGGGGTACAGGGTTTTGACCCACTGCCTAATGATCGGTCGCTCTGGTCATTAGCAGTTGGCTAGTGGTTCATTAGATGATTCTGCGTCCATACCCATGGCGAAAATCTCACACATATCTTGATCACCATCCAATCAAGCACCTTTAATCCAGCAATTGAATGCCATTACTATCGATCAATAGCAACGACAAATCCAATTGTTACGGCCTGGCTTCAAAACCATATCCAACCAGGAACAATACTCTATCTTGCTTGGTGACTTTTGGATCCCTTGCCAAAAGTTTGTGTTTCTGTGGGTATATGGTACATCAATGCAATCCCAAAAACGCTAAAAAACAAACTTAGCGGCTGTTAGCCACCCAGCTTAGCAAATGTTGATGGTACTGGTGCATCTCCAGGGATTCGGCACCGGCGCTGACATGGCCCAAGTGCCATGTGTTTTTCAAACATATCAAGTTAGGAGTATTGGTGCTGGCGTCAGCATTTCAAAATGCTGAAGCTCACGGTGATCTCTTTTATCATAAACCCATTCACCCAACCACTAAATCAAACCATAAACCATCAATCATGAATGTGCATAAACCATTAATGTGACTGAACCGAATCAAATATAATGCTCATAAACCCAAACATCAACCCATATGCCAAACCATTTATATACCATATATCCAATCAATTAAACCATGAGCCCCAACCAAGAATGGTCCACGTCCCCATAATTTGATCATTCATTTCCTGGGGCTGTCGAAACGTGTTCCCAGGGCTGCTCTTCCCAGGTCGACCAGGTACTACAACCAACACAGTCAGGGTCTTCGCGGGTGAAGGGTGCTATGATCGTTCAAAAAAACAAGAACAATATAGAAGAATATATAGATACATACAATACACATGTCATATATAGGTTCATCTCAACAAATTGCAGTAACGTACAACTGTTGATAAGTTGTGAGAATACCACTCTTGAGGTAGTTGATCAACTGGTAACTCCACGTCACAACAAGGAAAAACAACCGTCATTGACCAAGGGTGCCGCTGCGCGTCCTGGTTACTAACATCACAAAATCCATGGTGTTCATCCTATGAATGTACTGTAAAGGGCACTTATATACCATATCATTAGTTACCGTGAGGGTGTTTCTAAGTTCACCCCTAGTTATCATCCAGTTTATTAACCATTCATGGTAACAAACCAACCATAACTTCAGGCGTCCCCCATTTTTAGAACCCCGCAGTTGCATGCAGTTGCCATAGGTGATCACTTAGCGTTTTTGAATCTCCTTTGGCTCGGGAGACTCAGCAACTCTGCAGCTGTCAACTGAGATCATGCTAGGGGTATCGACCAAAACCGCCCGCAGCTGTCATCCATTCCGATGATCCCCCCGTCTCCGCCGGTCATTTCGGGACATCAGAAACCATGGTCCCTCATGTTGCAATCACTGACAAGGGCTAACAGCCAACACATCTCAGAAGTCTTTTTCCTGATTTTTGTTGCTTCATATCCCCGCTATGAAAACCCCCTATCAATTCTTCTTCCCTATCATTAATATATCTTCCCTATCCTATCCCTACAATTTTTGTTGGTTCATTCTCCGAGCGCCCTCTTCGCTTGCTTGACATTGACCCTATCCCAGGTGGGGTCAAATCCATCACCCCACTCAAGGGATCCACTCAGCTTCTGGCGATGCTACCCGCCGACCACCTCTCGACATGTTGGATTCATTGAAGATCCGCTTGTTGATAACGAAGCTTCTTAAAGTGGTGAAGCATAAGCTGGTTTATGATGGTTTCTGATGGTTTCCTTTCCATAAATGGATGGTTTATGATGGTTTATTACTATGGTGAATATAAAGGATGATTTAGGGTATCCCATTTTGAGAAATGCCCTTGTAGTTCCATATGATTCCAGTTGCCATGAAACAGTAGGTAAGCAACCCCAGTTACACCTAGCTGGTAGAAACCACGGGGTTATCAATTCTAAACAAAAGCTTAGGGGTTAATTGCAACTATATATCCATAGATATAATCACTTGTTTGCCATCACCAATGAACTAACAATCTTCGAAGTTGTGGATATCGTGTGGGTTGTCCCTTCACCAACACTTGAAACGCAATAGAAAGAAACAATGGCCATGCTACCTCGCAATGGTTGGTGATCGGGGTTAAGGAACTGAACATCACCATACAGTTTTCACTTGTGCTTACTGAGATAAGAATTGATTAAATGGTTTGTGATGGGTCATAACTTCTGACAATTGCTAATGATTGATAGTGGTTCATGACGGCTTAAATTTGGACGTATCAACTGTATTAATCATGTATGCGGAGGAATAATACGTTCCTTGAGCTCTTGCGATGCTGTTACAATCCTGAAAACGAATTCGCAAACCCACCGGACCAGTCATCACCAAAGGAAACGGATCTTCCAATCCTGCATGCGTGAAGGTGAAGTGTGGTCAAGAGGGATTGTCAGGTGTATTTCAGTTTTTAATGAACCCACCAACGACTAAATATGCCTCTATAGACAAAATATGCATATATATATATATACATATACATATATATATATTTATTTATTTGTACATATGAATATAGATATTCAAATAGCTCTCAACATGTTTTTGTATAAAGCATATCAAAATCAAAAAAACACTGTGACAAATGTTTATCTGGCAACTGTTCAACCCACATGGCCGTTGAATTGTGTTTAGTAATCCATCAATATTCCAACCATTCTTGTATCCATTCTTGTTGGTCACCATTATTGCTGGTAATGTTCCCCTACTATTTACCATTGAATAATCCCTTATAAATGGTTAATATCCGCTGGTAGCCATTATAGTTGGTAACCATTATTGATAATAATCATTCAATGGGAACCATCATTGTTGGTATCCCTTACTATTACTATTAAGACATCATTGTTGGTTAACCATTACCATTACTATAACCATTACAACTACTAACAATAATGGTTTCAACCCCTAGGACAAATATTAGTGAACCAACCAATGGTTAATGAGTACTAGGGAAAATATGCAAAATGTTTGAAACCACCAGCCAGTTATTGTTGGTAACCATTACTTCGTGGCATATAGATCCCTTGCTAAAAAAATTTTTTTTAGTGGTTTTATGGTAAACCAATCATATCCCAAAAACACTAAAAACCTAAGTTGGTGGGTATAAGCCATCCAGCCATTACTATTAAGACCTGTACCCTCCGGGTCTTGAGATCTCCACGTGTTCGGCAGCACCTCCAACACCACCACGAAGGTTTGCGAGTCCTCCAGCAGCGGATGTGCCACCGCTTGCCAAGTGGGCTGATGATGGATGACAATGAGCTATGGCAGGGGGTTCTAAAGCCATAGGGATATAACTTATAACTTGAAGTTACATTAATAATGGTTAATGATAGGGGATAGCAATTGTTACTTGTAGACTGGTATATGATTTTAATTGATTTTATGGGGGATAAAAGTGGATGATAGGGGATACCAACCAACCATAAGACCACTATGGGTGTTTCTTGAGCCATAGAGGACCCCCAGAGTTATGGTTGGTTTCTTCCTTTAAATGATTCATGTAAAGATTGATTTGGGAGGTCACCTATGACTTGAGAAACACCCGTATGAGAAACAGGATGAAACAGGTTACTTCATGCTTGAGGTCTATGTTTTCTTTTTTCCCTAATGGTTCATTTGATCTGGTGATCACAATTAATGGTGAAGCCATCAATGGTTAAAAAAACGGGTCAATGTTGATGTGATGGGTTTTACTGGCCAAGTACTGAGAAAAATATGGGATCGATAAAAAGGTATTTACATAGGGAGTTCAAACATATGTACATGTGTACGCATGGGTTAATTAACAAATCATTGGTTTGGTTGGTCAGAATCAGAATAATCGAGAACAATAGTTCCCGTGGGTGAAGCTTGTATGAATGTCATCGCCAAAGTGTTGATGCAAAAGGTCGATAATGGTTGGTGACGCCCAGGGCTTGATGTTGGTCGAGCATGTTTGATGATGTTTCTAGGTGGTTGATGATCCTTCATTGATGATGTGACGGTGCTTGATGGTGGTTGATGATGTTTGATCATGACTAATGATGGTTAAGGACAATTGATGACGATGAATTACAATGATTGATGATGGTTGTTGAGAACTGATGATGGCATTTAGTCATGATTGACTATGATGATTTTTGATGGCTGGCAATCGATGGTGGCTGAATGATTGTTGATGGTTCATGATATGATATTTGATGATGAGATAGTTGACGATCGCTGCTAGTAGCTACTGGTTGTTGATGATGGTGGATGTGGATAATGATCAATCATGGTCTGTGGTTGATACTGGTAGAATCTTCGAGCCATAACCCTTCTTTTGGTCTTGGACCATTTCTAACCATCAGTGTTTGCAAGTGAGACGTGACCTTCTCAAATATCTCAAATTTATGGCTGCGCTATTTTTCCTCTTGCGAAAAAAATCATGTTCTCAAGCTTTCAGGTTCGCCAAGGATTCGTAAATCATCAGTGGGTCATGTTCTACACGTATGGAATGATGGTTCCCTGACGTTAACTTGATCAAGAAATGCTGGTGAATTGACGGATCATGGATGCTCAATGATGGTTTTACCAGTCGCATGGTGATTAATGAATATTGATGATGGCCAATTGCCTTATGATGGCTCAATGATGGTTTTACAGTGCATTTTATGATGGTCAATGATGGCTAATGATGGTCAATTGAATCATTTTGTTCATTGATCATCATTATCGTTTGATAACCATCTTAAAATCATTTATAGAGCATTTTATGATGGCTAATTTATGATGTTAACCAGCTTAAATGCTGGTTGAATGCTGGTTGCATGGCCACAAACGACGCTGATTGAACCGTACTTTGCTCTCCGGTAAACCTGGCGTGCAATCCAACCCTGAGGCACCGTCAACAATGAAACACTCGCTAGTAGACTAAGCTGGACGTGAAAAAGCCGTTATTTATATATAATATATATATATATATATATTTTTATATTTATATTTATATATATATATATATAGTAGTTGGTTCAAAGAACTTAAGCCAAATTCCACCAGTTTACCTATAAAAAAGGTGTTTTTCACTAGTTTACCTATAAAAAAGGTGATTTTCACTTCCAGGTTGGTTTACCAAAGGGTAGGGTTTGACAAACCATTAGCACCCACCAGGGTTGACGAATCATTTTCCATGACAAGATTCATGAGACAATTACCATTGGAATGGCTAATCCATGCACTGGTACGGCACAATCAGTTTAACCATAAATTGACTGTGAGATCACATCTAAGTGGTTATTGCTCGTGGATGTCCAATGAATTAAAGAGTGACTACAAATCATCATAAATCATCTATATGAGGGGTCCTCACAAGAAGGAACCCCTGAAGATGGTTGGTTTACTACTACACATGATAGGTAAACTTGATGATTTGGGGGACCCAATTTTGAGAAATCACCATATGGCGTTGGGTCAACATTGCACATCCCAAAATTGGATGGAGGAACATCCCTGCAAAGACTTGTTGAGTCATTTGGGGGATGTGAACAGCCAAGGGCACGAGGGTTTGGGCCCACACCCATACATGTCTGGGACGATTGATGTTGGCGCCAGCACCAACCGTGGTTCACGAACACGCAGCCGTCCTCGTCGATGACGGTCTTGAAGTCCCATTCCTCCTGGTGAGAGCTGAGTAATCCCCGCCTGATGGTGCTGGGGGAGCGATTCCCATGTGACTCTCAAATGGTATCAACTCACATGTGGCTGTGGGTCAATATTAACCAACCAATAATGGGGAACAATGACCAACAATAATAAGGGAAAACAATGGTTAATGATAGGGGAACCAAGGGTACAGGGTTTTGACCCGCAGCCACATGTGAACATTCAACAAAGCACAAAAAGCTGAGTGAGCATCCTGACGCGTCTTCAAATTTTGGGTGAACGATATACCCACACACTCAGTGTATGGTATATCATGGATATTTACACACATCTACCTATAAAATTACCCAGTTGTCTATAGACAAATATGCTATCCATGGAGAATCTGAGATGCTGCGGTACCGGGGCACGAGCTGATCCCCATCCTCAAGCACTAACCGTCTCGCATGTGAGCTCCCATCATGCCATGCCGACATCCCACAGGAAGTTCCAAGAGCAAAACTGCTGGAGGGTGTCCGCATCTAGATGAGTGGTAGCTGTCGAACATCTGCCGGTGAAAACCACCTTTTCTCAGACCTCAAGAAACCTTGTCCCCATTGATTGATTGAGAATTCTTGATTCATTGGGGCAGGGTGAGAACTCGAAAAATTGAGTCCCGGGGTCCTGCCACCCATAGACAAAGCATACGAAAGAATCACAGCGCCGGGCCAAGTTTTATGAAACTTCAACTTAAGTCTTTCCCCCTAAACCTGAAATAATGAATCCTGAAAACAAACAACTGACCCAAAGCCCTAAACTAAAACTAAAAACCTACGACCCTGAAGCGAAAATCACTGTACGGAGCCAATTGCTTGTGCTATCTGACTGTATCAATTGAATCGCGTTGCCCGGACTCAACAAGAAAATCTGAGAAAAAAATGAATGTTGTACATCTTAAATTGATATTATGCATTTATGTCTACATGCTGTTTCATTCATACTGCTGCCAATGATGACCTTTGCTCTATGGGACTCAAAATGCTCTTTGGTCATGGCAACAGTCCCAGGTCCTCTGTGTCTGGAAGCGGACAAATGGCTTTCTGTGAGAAGTCGTGCCTGTCGCTGTCTCCCACAGCCTTCCCTGTTCACCGAATGTGCAACCTTCATACCATTTAATGGGCATCGTTAGCATACCACGCTGGAATTTAAAAACCATACTTTTTGGGAAAAGTGTTCAGAATAATCTGTTTTTCACAAAGCCAGGAGATGAATCAAAGGGGCTGTTCAAGCCCTAAAAACACAAAGGAAGGGTTCCGCAGATCCATAGCGACCCATAGTAGCCCACTCTACCAATACCCCCCTGACCATTTGCAAATGTAGCAAATTATGAGTGATTGGGCCTCTGAATTTGCGGATTTTGGCTCGTGCTGCGATATGGCTGCCTACCACTGGCTGCCGGTTGGCACGGGAGTCATGGTCCATGTTTCAGTGCTGAGTGGTAGGAGTAACTCCCAGTGAGCTACAACGTCTTAAATTATCCCAACGGACATGAACACAATTGTCTATGTTATATATATATATATATACATACTTTTTTGATATGTAAATATATATAAATACATGATTAGGAACAATTAGGATGTAAGAATGTGCCTGACACAACTTGAGGACAACCACAATCTGTCATGTAGTCATGTAGCAATAGTTCAGTGAGTTGTGAACCGATCGTTCTAACGTGAGTTGTGCCCCCGTTTCAACAAGGACACTCATCATTTTATGGCAGGCACTAGGCACTCGATAACTGAGCAGCACATCCTGCTACCAGCAACCGCTGGATGAGCTTCACCGGTGCCTCACGGTGGTGGAAATCCGGTAGGCATCCGAACCTGCAAGCGCCGTGGTCGAAGTCTTAGAACCGCACGAGTTGTCATGAGGTTCGTCCACCTACTTCTGAGAGAATACGGTTCAAGGACTTCAAACGGCGTGTATCAACAAAAATTGCATGCTACAAATATACACGATATATATATATATATATACAGATATAGGTAAACATATTTATATATAAATATATATACATATAAATATAGAGATATCTATAGATATATACATGACAAAATATTTATAAAGATAAAACTATATAATATACTGAATATATACATACGTAATTGTGTATATAGTCCACCTTTATGGCTCCAGCCCCTCCATGACTTGATGTCCATCCCCCCACAGTAGCTCTACCATTGTAGCTCTACCAGCACTGGGACGCACCACTAGGACCACTGGCCACAGCCCCTATTAATCAAATAACCTTGCCGGTTGACTGGCTGGTTCCTAGTTGATAAAAAAAGGACCATGAATCAACAAACTATGAAGTTAGCCATGAATCAACCAATAATTTGTATGATCGACCACTTCACCACCACTGATGACCGTTTCCCCAATCATACCTTGATTGGCACATGATTTTTGGCCAACTCAAAACTTTATGGTTGGGCTTTCTGACATGGCACCATGGCCACAGTGTCAACGCTCAGGAAGTGGCTAGCAACCATGATCAATAATGGCTTCTGCCACTGGGTGGAAGTAGACAGCCACCAAACAAAAAAAATATGGCAAAATGTGGTTAGTAGTGCCTACTTCTTGCCACTTGAGAAGAATGATTGTTAAGAACGGTCAACAACCATCAATATTGGTGGGCTACGAACCATTCTTCTCAAGCAAGAACAATCGTTCACTGATCTTTTGGGAATGATCAAGAATGGTTCATGCCCCAATCTGACTTCCTTCTCCTTGCCTCTCTGGTAGGTATCCCTAGTGCGAACAGTTCGCATGCTGCACATTCGGATATCAAAAGGACAACTGGAGGATCAGGGCATCCTGTCACACGCATGGCCCCATTTTACGACACATGCTATCAGAAATCGTTCGTAGGAGTTCTCTACTGGATGGTTGATCAAGAAAACCAAGCAGTAGAACAGAATCTATGATGTGGCTCTTATGACCTGGGGGCATCCCCGCAAGTAGGCACCTTGCAAACCAAACTCAAAAACCATCTTCGGCTGCTTAGTGATCGTTTGGTTCTTTAACCTGGCCTACCAGCAGTGTTGTTCTGCAGGGGTCTCATTAGTTGTCAAACCGGTAGCTGCTGACTGCTTCTATTGGCGATCAATCGAAGGCTCTTGTGACTTGAAGCGAATGGGAAGCCATGATACTCACCATTCACCACCGTCATTGATCTTAGGCTGCTATTCCTGGCAACCGTCACTTCTGTATGCATGCAACTGATAATGCGTGTCAACCAAACAGGATCACCGCCATGCCCAACAAACGGTTTTTTCTGGTACCGGAATGTTTTCAGGGCCTGGTCAAATGGGTAGATGGCCCTGTTGGTCCTCAGCCATCCAGTGACCAGGGTGTTCCCACGAACCAATTGTGGATTGCTGTTGATGACCACCGTCCATCAGCAATCAACATGATTCATTATCCTATCAAGCAATGTGTATAGATATATGTGATATGAATGAATAAATTATTAGTCCTCGTTTCAGGACCTATAAAGCAAGACGAATCATTAATGATTTACTGTAACCTATATGACTCTACTGTACATGAGTCGGATTCTCAGAATTAGCGTACCGAAAAGGGAACCTGAATTCAAAACGGCTAATAACCATGAGACCCCAACACCACATCTTTTATAGTTTCTAATCCATATTTTGGAGGGTAAAGACCTACCTTTTTTAGGGTTTTGGGGGCTCATTTCATGCGGTGTGCTTCTTGCAGCCCACCAATCGATGTCAAATCGCAGCCGCGGTCATTTTTGGCGCCTTTGCCCACAGCGACTCGGAAAGTCATGTAGCAACTGTCGGCAGGGTCAATCTGGCAGCACAGATGGGCCGGCGCAAGGCTGCCCCATGGTACAGGAGAACAAACTCACTTCCTCTAGCCCTCCGATAATTTATAATCACTTCACTTGATTACGGCTGTAGGACCTAGTTATAGGCAAGCTTTCTGGTTTGCAGGTTGATCATGAATCCTAAGCAGCCAGAAGGCAACGATCCCACTGTGCATGTCATTATGTCTTGGTGACCAGCCAAGTGGGTTTGGAAATCAACCAGCTTAGGGGCAAGCTGATGCTTGCTGATGATTGCTCATGGTTGCTGATGTTTTGATGGTAGCTGATCATCCCATGGCTGGTTATACTTCAGTCTTACTGCCGTTGGATAGCCGACCTAGGCCCAACTTGACAACCCGGGGTCGCTTAGCCAGTTACTGGTCATGGGGTATGCTGCCAGGATGTTTCTGTCACGGGCCGCCATCTCGATGATTTCTTCGACTCAAGTAGTGATTTTGTGTTCGACTTTTTCGGGATGTACCTTGGGACAATGCACAGTTGGATATATTTGGACATGCGTTGAACCAGCCATTGTTGAATGGTTTTCCTCTGATCTAACCCTATGCTTCCAGCTACCATTATGGCAAGCTACTACCCCAGTTACAACAATGGTTGAAACCAGCTGGTTACCTGTACTGGTAACTGGAAGCATAGGGTTATTTTCTATGCGGTTCAACCCACTGTCACATGCCATCCAGTGCGCTAAGGCCAAACACCTTTGCCTCTCGGGATATACCATGGACCTATTACCTGCTACATGCCAAGGCCACTTCGCAAAGTAAACCAGGCAGGTTCATCTTCTCCACAAAACCAGCTACTAGTATCTACCATCATAGGTTCCCCTTCATAGACCTATTTTTTCCTTTAACTGCGCCAAAGAATAGCATAATCATAAACCCTATAAACATACTAGTCAGACTTTGACGATTTTGAGGTGCCTTTTTTACTCAGTACAATGTTTTCTGGGGGGAATCAGTGAACGACACATTGAATCTGCCTATGCACCATCAACAGCAACCGATCCTGGATTTGGCTATTTCTTGATGTTCATATGCTGGTTATCGTCAAACATATACAAATACATGTGCTTTGCGGATTTATAGTGTGTTTTCATTATATGTGCATCTATACAAGCATTTGTTTACTGTATCTGTCTGCACATTGTTCATTGTATTGGTGTATGACATTCAAATCTATCAATGTATCTGATCTGGTCATATCACACCATACCATATCAAATATCACAAATCACATATATCATATTCCAAGCACAGCATCAGAAATCAAACATCACATATCATATAGCGAACATCATGAACCAAAAACAAAAAGCATATATGTCAAAGTTCATATCGTATCAAATCGTTTTTCAATCAGTCAATCAATCAATCAATCAATCAACCAATCAATCAATCAATCAATCAATCAATGAATCAACCAACGAACCAATCAATCAATCAATCAATCAATCAATCAATCAATGAATCAACCAACGAACCAATCAATCAATCAATCAATCAATCAATCAATCAATCAATCAACAGACCAACTAAACAGCCAGACAACCAACCAACCAATCAATCGATCAATCACTCAGTCAATCAATCAACCAATCAACCAGTCAACCAACCAATTAATCAACCAATCAACCAACCAATTAATCAATCAATCAATCAATCAGTCAGTCAGTCAATCAATCAATCAATCGATCAATCAATCAATCAATCAATCAATCAAGTAATCCATCAATCAATCAATAGAATAATCAATCAACGAATAAAGCACTAACCTTAGCAACCAATGAAGTAACTCATCCATCCATCCATCAATCATTCAATCAATAATTCAGTCAATCATTCAAAAAATCATTCAATCAATCAAACCAATAATCCATCAACGGTCAAGCAGAACTCGGAGATCTTCAACAACGCGATGGTGTCCCCAAGAGCCTCATTCAAACACCGCAAGTCCACTGTTCCTTTTCCTTTCGCCTGAGCGCAAAGGCAGTGTATTGGACTAGTGGAACCAAAAAACTACTGCTTGTTAACTGGTTGCACCACTGGCTGTTTCTGGTTGTTAAGTGGTTGCTTTTAAAAACTACTAATTAAGTACAATGGTTGTCAAATACTGGATGTTTATGGTTAACTCATTGCTTTTTCTAACTGGCAAAAACTGCTGGTTGCTTATGGTTGTCAACCAGTGATAAAACCGACGATTCAGAATGGCCATGGCTGTCAACCAGCCAAGCGGCATTCTGAACTTGTTCATCGTGGTTGTTGATGGGCCGCAGGGGTAGAACTTTTGGATATCTAAAACATTCCAAAACTTTAAGACTTTGTATGACTTGATCATAGGTATTATGTTTCCTGTCAACCCAAGGAAATGAAACAAGCTTGACATCCATCGGGCTGCAAAAGTTTGCTACAACGGCCCTGCAACCGGAGAGGTGTTCGAAACTATGACTGGTTGGTGGTGAGAACAGCCACCCCGTCATGAAAAACATGCGCGGTGGTCAATCAACCAACCATTGGTTTACAACATTGAACCAACCAACAAACATATGGGGAAAATAACCCCCCTGTTTGTTCACAATCGACCAATTAGGATTTTTTTTCAACCTGTTAGTGATCAACCAATCTATGAACATATCCTATGGAATCATTGTGAAATACTGGCAAGGATAGAAAATGTCCAGCGGAAACCACCAGGAGCACTACTCCACGGACATGTCACCCAGCTGCTGCCCCAACCACTCCACGCCTTGCGGAAGGATGCACCGCCTCGACTTTCGGAGGTCACCGTAGGTCGAAGACACATCTTGAATTGAATCTCCTTCCCCTGGCGGGAACGGGTGGTGCTAGGAGTGATAAAAATAGTTGGTAATAAATGGTTAATGATAGACAATAATTGGTATGAAATCTAAAATAGTCAATAATCAACAAACAAGGATGTGCATAAATGTGAATAATTAAGGGAATTCCAAATAGTTAATAAGCAAGGATGTCAATATAGTCAAATGGTGGTTTCTTAAAATAGGGACCCCAAAAAATAGCTGGTTTATTGCTATAAATGGCTCACAGTGGATGATTTGGGGGTACCCCTATGGCTTGAGAAACATTCAAATGATGAACGCTTCATGAAGGTAAATTGCTGGCGAAGCTCTCGGCCTTGCTGGTGAAGCTGGCGACTTGGCTGCTACAGTGCATTGGGAATCCTGGTGGTTGCTGAGAAGCTGCTGGTTCATGTTTCGTTATCAAGATTGGTAAGCCATCCAGCGGTGGAATGCTGGTTGGATCTGTTTGGTGAGGTAGTGACCGCAAAGTGATTGAGCTTATAAATGAACATCGTGAAATTTGTGATCAAGAAAGTCGTTGCTGATATACAGAGTGCCGTTGATGTACAGATGGTCAATGCAGCTTGGTTGGTTGGGACCATCACCGTTGCAACTTCTCTACCTGCCCTCTGAAATCGCCTCTGGTTACAGCAACTTGTGCTGCCTTTGGACTTAGACATTTCTCAAGCTTGGATTTGGGGACCATCTCACTAGAACATAGCAGGCAACAAACATGGTTTGTTCACAGCCTGCAGCCCTTCAATGCCCTGGGCACCCGCGTTCGTTTTTAAGCCAGGGTCAAGTCTGCACAACTGGCCAGGATAATTTTGGATAATGCAACATATTGCAAGCATCTGACAGGGAAAACCTTCTTCGAAGGGGAAAAACCCTGCACAACAAAAGGAGGACAATTGTCTGCGGCAGTGGCAAGGGCACAATTGCCAAATTCGGGAGAACAACAACTATAGTTCAGTAATGAATATTAATGATATTAATGGTGAGTGCGCCCACAGGGCCTACAATGCCTACAGGCATCTCCTTTGCAAAGCAATGTTCCTGTGCCGCCATGGACGCATCCCTCACTGGTGCTGGGACGATGTGAAGCCAAGGCTCCGTCCGTTCACCACTCTTCGTGGACAACGAATCGAATCGTCAAGCGTCCGTCAGACGATACCACGACGGAGGGTGGTCAAACGGTGGCTTCGAAAACCAGATATTTTCAGGTTTTGCAGTTGATCATGGGGCGGAAATTTACATTTTCTTCTAATTGCTGCAAATGCCCGGGTATCACTAATTTCTCTTGTTCAGAGATTGCAGATGGTTTGAAAGATTAGATGTAAAAAAAGCACGCACACACACAGGGTGATTCCCTGACCAAGAACCTAATCTACAGAATACCAACATGAAGCAGCAAGGGATGACACACTTTTTCCATACCCGTCTATGATGTACATACCTGAAAGCCCTAGCAGGTCGAAACACTAACTCCCATGCAATTGCTGAATCTCAATCTGCAATGCATTCAACATTCCCAAGAATCCACGGGACAAGCATAGGATCATCCGAAAACCATATCTTTTGCTGTGACAACGCTGTGGTTGGTGGATTGGACCCCCATGAAAAAAATATTAGTGGACCAACCAACTCTTGTTTATTGGTAGGGAAAATAAAGCATGTTGAAAACCACCAACCAAATATCTTCATGTCCCTAGCTTTGGTTCTGACCACCCTGTCGCGGCTATCAACTCCGAAATCCAGTCTGATTCATCAGTTGATGGGCAAATCAAGGTACTCCAGTCCCGGGGTTTCGATATCTCACGATGAAGATTGCAGTACATCAGCCAAAACTGTTGTAAGGAGGTGAACGTTTTGCTCTGTGACCTAAATACACCTATACAATTTTGATGTATACATAAACATTTGGACTGGTTTTACGTACCCCGGAGGCCGCAGCAGAAGCACATCTAGCATATCAAAAGATCCAATTACCTGACGAACAGATTTTCACTGCGTCAGGCGCTTGGAAGCAAAAAGTCCCAAAACGAAGATCTTCGTCCTTTCCGCTCGGCTGCGCATGTATAGCCCCTGAGCTATCCCCCAATGCTATCGCCATGGAGGAAACCATCGGAATCGGGTTGGAGGGTAGCTATGGACGTACTAGCTTGGCCTTGCGGAAGCCTCTTGAAACAGATCCTTAAACTTTGGTCGCCCTTGAGACAGAAAAATGCCGCCACTGGGCTGCCTAAATGAAGTGCAGACCTTCGTTGGCCCCGCCCTTCTCCCGCAGGAGTTTCTTCAGCTCATTGGTCGTTGCAGCAATGCCCATCACCTCGTTGAACGCTGGTTGACTTTGCGCTGTGCACTGAATGCTGAACTGAAAAATATACCAATGAAATCCCATGAACAAGTACAAGTGTATCTGTGTATATAAGTTTACACAAACTAGTTTTAATGCATAAGACAGAACATGCATATATGTATCCGGATAAATTCATAGTTTGATATAACTAAAATGAACGCATAGACAACATATGAACATGTTCCTGCGTTACTCAAGACTACATGTGTACGTACAAACCACGTAATATGAAATACAAACATGCACATATAGCTGTCTAAACCGTGCTACAGCGTCGCAATCCACAACGCAAATAGGCACCAGAAGTGATGTCGTGGTTGGACACCATGTAGAAATGAAGTGTGCAAGTGGAATCTAAGATGGGCGTTACCCCTTCATGAATACATCATCGTGGGTTACTTTATCATTAGGAGTTTGAGTAGACTTACTTGCTTTGCATATGATTATGATGCATTACTAATTATGGGGAATCCTTGGTCTAGCAGGATTTGTCAATATTTCATGTTGTGTGTTGTGTAATGTAAGCCCCGGATTCATAAACCCCTGGTTGATTAATAGAGGGTATCCCCAAAAGCCTTGGTTTCCTATTGAAATGTGACCCCTCAATTCATGAACCTGCATCAAAACCACCAGAATCCCCTGCAATCATAATATTGCCGCAGTGGGGAAGCCTGGACCAAGCCAATTTTGGCAATGTTTGAAGACTTAAAGATGTAAAAGGACAAAACAGGACAAAAGAATATCGTCCAGAAACCAACGTCTTGTTTCTAAGAAGGCTTTTGGTTTCCAGTGAAGACCCATACTCAGAACATCTCATAACTTCCCCCAAGGAAAGCTAACCCACCAGATGGTACAGTATTCCATCTAGTAATGGGAGGTCCATATTAATAAACCAGCCCTTTTGATGGTGAATGATCAGCTACTTTGGTAGGTTTGGATATGGTCACAATGATGAATCGTCAATCACAATGGCAATGCGCCAATATTAACCCCTAACCTTGCTGTTTAACTAGCTGATTCATGGTTGATAGTAAAGGATCATAACCAACAAGAATGGGGGATATACGGGCTATATATGGGTGGCTATGGATCAATATTAACCAGCCAACAAATGGGTACATGAGCATCATTGAATATTCCAACAAAACAAGTTTGTTCAATGGGATCGGTTTTAACAATGGCGATAAAGTCTTGGTTCGAACACCTTTTGCTGAGTGGTGGAAGACGATTGCAATCCAGTCTGCTGGATTTTCACAGATTAAGCTGTGCTCTGCTATGGATACTTTCGATGGACCTTACAAGATTTCAATTTCCCTTGCTGCCACTGCAATTGCGGAATCGAATGCTATTGCCCATCCCAGATTGGTTCAAGCGTGGGAAGAGCATGTTTGCATTGAACAGGCGTGGTTGTGCTCGCTCTGCAAGACGCTTTTTGAGATTTATTCTGAACGAACTGATCCTTGTGATACTGAATTGGATCAACATGTTTCTTGGGTGAATTTCACAGTTGATGTGGTACGCAAGTTTTCCAAGTGGGATTGGAAATTCACTTGAACTGACTATACGTGGAAGATGCAACCAGGGATGATGAACTTCTCGGCCAAATGACCTTTTTCAAAAGATATCTGGACTTTTACTGTTTCTTTCTTTCAGTCGTTGTGCTGGCGCATTGATGATTCGGCTTTTACTTCAATTCACGAGCTGAGCTACTATTTCTACAAGAGATGTACTTGTACCATTCCCACCATCCTGGAAATCAACCCTGGACACTACATGTCCATTGCGGATTGGCTGCGAAATTTCCTTCGAGTGATTCGCAAGCAAGGGGTCTCGGTATGCCCCCCACAAGCTCATTTTGCTGCCAGTCTACGTGCTGGAGCGGTGTGGGCTTCCCATATGACACGTTCAAGGGAGCAAGGGTTGCTGCCTCCCTTCCAGAAATGAAGGGCTTTGCGAGTTACTGTTCCTAACCGGGAAGCTTCAGCAAAGGATTGGAACAAACCAATCTCTTTGGTCACTTGAATAGTGATTAGTTGTCTATCGCAGATGAATCGACTGCGTGGAGCCGCGTCGCAGTGTGGTATTCAGGCAATAAGACTAGTTTAGTTTGTTCATTCTTGGGATGTTCACCAGGGGTACATGGCATTGACCCACAACCATATGGTTATTGCTATATCATGCTTAATCATGATGTAGTGTTTTCGTTGACCACTGCCATTATTAACTAACATCAACCATTGTTCCTGCTATATTACCGTTATTAGTGACAACCATCCTCCAGCATCATTGACGATGAGTCACCCTCTGTTAACTTGGCAATGGAAAATTCACCATTTTCACTGATTTCTTCAAATTTCAAACAAATCGTGATTTTCCATTGCGTGGGGGTCATCTACCAGACAGAGGGCAACCATTCTCAAACTCTCATCAGTCTTCAGATTTACCGGGCCATTCACCGGATTCCCGTGCGGCTAGCACCACCGGTTCCCAGCGCCTCCTTACGAATCAGCCGCAAGAGCTTCAGGGACTGCACCGTTGACAGTGGCAACTCCAACAAACAAAGATTCAGCAAACCTGCGCCACATCAAGCCCTAAAGCCAGTGATGGTGGGGCCCATTGCGGGCAAAGATCAAACTTAGACACTATGGTTTCAGGGTGGTTGATGACGTCTAACAATGGTCAAGTGATGGTTGCTTGATGGTTGGGTGATGGCTAAGTGATGGTTCATTGATGGTTCGTGATGGTTGATGATAGTTGATTGAACCTAACAGCAAGGTTTATCGGTCTTCGATCTCCTTGGGGAGAAGGTTTGACTCAGCAAACCTGCAAAGCTGCGTTTAAAACAACCATATGCTTGGAACATGTTGGAACCCTTGGCTGGAATCCTAAGCAAACAATTCTGAGGAAATGATGGGGTACTGCACAAGTGCTGTTTCTAAATTTGTGTCTTTTCAAACTCGCTTGGATTTGCAGTCTTAGGAGTTCTAAATCACTTGATGATGAATACCCGAGTAAACTTTTGGTCAGTCAATTCATGTCAAATGCAGGTTGTTTCTTCATTCTGTCCCATAATCCAACGTGTAGTCTGCGGCTTTACCCTAGTGAAACACATTCTAAGACTGGGGCTTATGATCACTCCTATTCTACGCCAGCACCCAGGACAGGTTTTGGCGGTAGCCATTCCCCTGGAGGCATAGCAAGAATGAATAGAATCCTCTTGATCGGCGCGTTCACCTTCCA
This sequence comes from Symbiodinium kawagutii, assembly GCA_009767595.1. Lineage (NCBI taxonomy): Eukaryota > Dinophyceae > Suessiales > Symbiodiniaceae > Symbiodinium > Symbiodinium kawagutii. Next base: position 79,230 of record VSDK01027416.1, read on the forward strand.
TTGTTTTTCTTTGCTTGCTGCTAATTGGTAAGATCGTTACCAATCTGGATCATCACCTACCAATCTATCTGGAACGTCCACCTAGTCATACCAACCCAAAAAATATCCAGCTCTCCACAGGGTTCGTTTGTCCAATGTGCCCAGAACTGATCACAACAAAATCTCTGAGGTCGCGACATTCACTCCAATCCATCTCTCATCAGGATTAAGCGTAATGATGAACCCTAGTTCATATCTGGAAACTAACATGGACCCTACCAGAAGGGTATCCCTTCTGTGCAGAAACGGGTCATCCAAGCCCTACCTGAGACGGTCAAGCTGTTCGTTCGTTTCTAGGAAGGTAGCCACTGGTTGTGACCACAACCATATCACCGGAACCATAACATGATCAAAGTGGCTGCGGGTCAGTTCACCCTTAGTCCCCCTTAATTCCCCCATCATTGACCATTGTTTTTCCCTATTATTGTGGGCGATTTTTCCCCATGAACGTTGGTTGATTGATATTGACCCATTGCCATTGGTTGGTATCAAAAAACCACTCATCATCACAAGGTCTGCCATGCCCCCAGGACATCATGGCCCAGCCACTCCACCAGGTGGTTGGCTCAAGGTCCCTCCAAGGGTGACCGTGTCCCACCTTCGATGAACTCGCTTTGGCTCAGTTCCCCCGTCCCATCCACGTCCAAGTAGTGGAAGAGGTCGCTCATGTCCTGGCTTTGGTCAGCTTTGGTAGATGAAATTTGTTGGTCAAGTGCACGGATCGTCATGGGGAATGACGGGTAATCTATCTATCACGATTAATCAAGCCCTGGTTAATGTCAGAAAATGGTCAAGGAGCCATCTACAAGCCCGATTCTTAATGGTTGATGGTGGTGATTTACCCCTCCATAAACCCAGTTCTTCTTGGCACCAACTCGCGGGGTCACTGTCACTTGGAGGCCCCTGGCTTTTCGCTCAAAGAAAGGTCGATCCCCTAGCTGGTACAGCATTTTACTAGGATCATCATCATCATCATCACCATCATCATCATCATCATCAACATCATCATCATCATCACCATCATCGGGAATGACCGCAGCACGGCAAACCACGGTTCGCCGGCGAAATGAACATGAACAATGAACACCCACTGAAATGACCATGTGTGATCATATGTGGCTATATCATCTTCCATGGCATAGCTACTGCAACCATTCTGCATTGCCAATGCTGTCAATGCCAATGCTGCCCCGTGTCACCACAAGCCAAGTATACAGGCACGATTTATGCTAGAGAATCATGTAAGAAAACTACCATCAACATCCATGAACCATCATCAAATGTTGGATGTCTTGAGCACCATGTGAGCGGCCGGCAAAATTAGGGGTCCAAAACTGTTGCTAGCATAGCCATGTATCGTTTTTGGGGTGGGGTATCGTTTTTTCGCGCGAAAACATGCTTGGAAATCAACAGGTATCGTTTGCCATATCTTTAGTATTGGTTCGTCATGTCAACATGCGAGTCAATGATTGGTCAGCTTTCGAAGCAGCACATGACAGAATGTATAGGCAGGCTTGCCACAAGCAAACAGCCCTTCAAGCACAATGAGGCTGGTTTTTTCTAGGAACAGCTTGGCTTGTAGAGCTTTATAGGCCTGTCCTAGTTTCCATCCCATGTGCGGGCAACGACAAGAAAGGTCGAACAAGGAATTATACATGTCTGGGAGCGAATGTTTGCCTCCGGCCGGGCTGCTTTTGGAATTGTTCAGTATCGTTTTGGTATCGTTTTGGGTATCGTTTTAGTCGCTGATTCAAGCATGTTTTTCCTATTGTCAAATGAGCGTTGTTTTTTTTGGTGGTTCAAAGCTTATACACTACTAGGGGGGTTCGCGAAGCCTACGCGATGCCTTTTCAGCTATGCTTCGAAACGTCTTACCCGTAACTTCTTTCTGAAAAAGTTCTGACCTACTCATGGGGTAAGGGCGCCCTAAATGGACGTGGTGCCTTCGCGGAGCCTTCGCAGAGCCTTCGCATATAAGCTTGCTCACCTTCTTCAGCCAGTTCTGACATCCAATGGATTTGCCACTCAAATAATTGTGCATAAATCTCAAGATTCACCCGGTATCGTTTTTGGGGTGGGCTATCGTTTTCTCAGGCCCCGAGCCTACGCACCCTCGAAGACTAAACATGAATGCGCACATTTTTGCCTGTCTCTCATGTGTTGATTAAGCGTGGCAAATACGCTTTGACTGGGAGTTCTAACCATCTATGCTTAGGAATCAGTTAGGCTTGGCAATGGGGATGCGTTTACCTCCAAGTACCTCGCGGAAATTCAACGCCAAAAAAATATCAAAATGACCAATCCCAATCACATCCAATCACACGGGTATGTTCCAAAATTTGGTAACTAAATGATACAGCCAAGTAAATGATCTACCAGGTATATAACTACTAACCCACCAAAGCTGAAGTATTTATACACGGAAACCATTGGAGTTGACCGGGGGGCACCACGTGCTTGGCCCCACGACTGAACCGAAACAACTCGCTCCTCAGCAAAGGCTGATTGCAGGATTCGTGGGGGCAGAAAGTCCTTGGAGACCTTACTCAGCTCCTGCGCAGCTGCGGCTCTGGTCGTTTTTCACCCAAAAGAAACGCTGCAAAATGTGCTAATGAAAATCATTGATGATAACAGCAACAAATTAGCAATAAGTGGGGAGAAAATGAAAAAATGGATGTTTCTTGAAATGTAATGTTTAGCAATAATTCGATCATGATTGATGATAATGAAACAGATTCTTACCATTATTGAATGAAGAACTATTTTCAATAAAAGAACTGTTCATACTCCAGAACTAATTGGATAGTAATTGTTCCATAAACAATGTGGAAACCTCTACCCTACACACAGGTAGCTTTGGCCTTGGCAGAAAGTGAGACTTGACGCAGGCTTGGCCCACATGGTGGCACCGTGACTGGTCAGGGGTGGAAGTCATGGGTAGTTCAGTGCATTCAGTTGTAGAAAACTGGCAAGGGTACCATGGGTTATGGTACTTACTTAGCTTAGTGACTACAGTACCATGGGTTCTAGTAAAACTGGTAAAAGGCTCTAACAAACAAAAATGGTAGTCACTTAGTACGGAGATTCAACCTTGATCATCAAAGCAGGTTTTGCAGTTTCGCCAGTTTAAAGTGATCGGGATAGCTTGGGTGCTATTTTCAGCGGGCATCTCGTACATGCAAACTGCATGATTCTTGTGCGAACTGGTGCCAAAAGAATCAGAACAGTTGATATAAATGGTGGCTTCTCAGCATAGGGGTACCCCGTGGCAGGGTAGATTTGGTATAATGTGTCGCGCGCCTTTTTCCTATTCTTCTCCACCAGTTTGGCGCAACAAAACAACGAAAATAAAAACATTTCTCTTTGATTCAACATCGAGCTAATTAAAGAATCAGTCCCAGTTACCAAAAATATAACAATGGCCAGTAATCAACTTTGAAATAGTAATTTGCAATCGCTAACAATCATTAGTAAACACCAATCGACGACAAGAGTAACTGATAGTGAACAATAGCCAATAGCCCTTGTAAAGACTAATTATTTCACATGATTACTTAGAGTTATTAATGCCGACATAAATATAACCACCAGAACTTACTAATAATTACCAATCACCACTAGTATTCACCAATATCCAAGCCCTAGTGGTCAGCAATAATTAAGAATTAATCACTAGAATATATTAATCGCTAATAACCTTTATCTAGCAACGATAGTTACCAATAAGAACAACTACTCCTCAAGGATTTCGAAGACTTACCAATAACCATCAACAATCAGTACAAGTCACTGCTAACAATCACTAACAATTACTTTTCAGTATACTGACCTTCAGCAACAGCCAGTCTTAATCAGAAAAACATATTAACAATGACAAGCGTCACAATCTACTAAAATCACAAACAAACACCAAAAACATTTTTAACCAGTACAACTATTTTTCAGCGTTACCAATCGCGAATATTTACTGCTAACCAAAAATCACATGATTATCAAACACAAACATTATTTATTGCTAATCACGACTAATAATTACCAATAGCTAAAACCATTACTCAATTGCCACGAGTAATCAGCTCCAAGAACCAATAAC
>VSDK01027416.1:86227-101878 GCA_009767595.1 Symbiodinium kawagutii
GCCAGGTTGCATAGATAGATTACTCCCCCCGAAGTTTAACATAGCACCTGTGGTCACAACATGTTCCATTTAACATGGAACCTGCCAGGGCTGATTTCCTGGGGCCTATAGTAAAATGCCTTTGCCCAGACGTAAAACATGGAACTTGAAAAAAACATTCTTCACAAGATCAACCAACGCAAGCCAACATAGAACTGCAGGAGGCTCCAAAAAACATGGTTGGGCAAGTTCCATATTAAATCAAACTTTGTAATGGGAGGCAAACACCTGCGTATCAGATCAAACTCTGACTACTTCGAGAATCTACCAGTGACCGTTTAACATGGAACCCAGCTCCTGTTGGATTCAAAGTAGCCCCCACATGTGTGTTTTGGAATGGCTGCTGAAGAATTATCAGGTTTGAGGCTCGGATTTTTCTTCTTTAATCTCTAAAGCTAAAAGAGCTCAAAAATCAACTTTTTGCGAAGACTTTACCCGGTCGTCACTTTGAACCAAATCTTTGAGAATTTTCCAATCATTATTGGAATGTGCGCCCCAACCCATAGACTTGACAATCTGTCCCGTTTAATATGGAACCCAGCCCCTGTTAATGCCAAATGCAACTGTCAGCTGATTGTTGACGGTGGTGGCAAGGCGAGGAGAGGGCTCAATCCCCACATGGCCATTGTCAGCACACATGTATTGAATCCTGCTGGGGAGGGTGCCGGGGTTGACGTTGTTGGTACTAAAGCGGGGTTCATATGGGATGTAAAGAGAAGATGCCAATACTAAAAATCACATTAATCTCTAGAGGCCAACATAATTTCCGTGGGCAGCTAATGTTAAGCCCAAACATAAATCATTGATCTGTATCTTCTCAGCGTAAAATGACCATAATGAAACATGGCACTTGAAACATCTTGAAACCATAGAAGGTTCTGTGCTGGGCCCTTTGCGTCATTTCAGAGCCAGATTGCGGGAGGAAAACACATCCCGACTGAAGTTTGTTGGGTTGGGGTTGCTTTGGGGGCCCACGTTGGGCCTATGCTACAATCGTATCCGTATAAACTACATAATCAAAAACATTCCTGAGCAGAAGAGTGATGACTATTAAGCAGATTTGGAATTTCAAACATAACTAAAGCACAGAACAATAATCACAGATGATGCATCAAAACGAAAAAGTTAAACATTCATGTAAATTCAAGCACAAATGAAAACATCAATCTGCATCAAATCCATATAGACTCAACATAATAAAATCACATAATCATAATCAGAAACATAGATGACAACACATGATGAATTATTAGTATTAACATACATGATTATTATCATGCTAGTTTTTGTTAACTATCATGTATGCTCATAATTAACATAGGCATATTATAAAAATAAATGAGTTTGATATTAGTATATTAACTAACTTCATCGTAATAATGTCTTTAGACCCACATAATTCCTACCTTTCCCTCTCCTGTCCCCACCTTCCCTCTGTTGGGAAAGAGCATGTTTTCAGCACATGAAATGGTACTCGTAGTTCTCCATTCCCCGGGCTGCCTCCCCAGTCTGCAGCTCTTCGCAGCTCACCTTTATCTATGGTTTACGTTTTATGTCCCACACCTGTCCCTCCAGTTGGGATATGTTTGGCGCCGAGTCCGTGCCCTGTCCCTACCTCCTAACCCCTCCTGTTGAGCTTATATTGGGTCCATGTTCGGAAAACATGTGCAGAAGTGGGTGGGTGACTTTACCTGTCTGCTTGACCACTGATTTGTATTCCCGAGCCGATCTTACATTCTCTGGGTGAGCTTAACGTGCTGCAAAAAGGCAAAAAAATCTTGTGATCCAAGATGGCACCTGTCCAGGGCACTGATATGACAGCTGTTGGGATTTCCATGTTTAATCGCATGGTTTTAACGTAAAACCACTGCAAACTGACATAGAACCTGGGCCGGGGATTACAAAACCCATGTCATTAATTAAACATGGAACCAAAATAGTTTCAGTTTCATCATTTTCTTCCAGCATTTTAAACTTACCCGGTGTAATGATCAGACAAATATCCTATATCACTAGGCAATTTCAAATTGCAAACAAAAGAGTTCCAGACTTTGAGCCCAAATTGTATGCGCCAAACCTTAGACTATCTGATTGTGTGAATGCTGACCTAAGGTCACTCAAGGATAGCAACAAACAATACCGTGAAACTAATGTACTCCTGTCCTGTTCATTCCAAACGAATGCCTTTGCCAAATTCTCACATTGAAAAACACAAAGATGGGCTGCTTAACCATGTGTTCGAAGTCGAAGCAACCGAGGGAAAGTTTGTAGAAAATATATAAATGAATCCACAAGGTTTTTACGCATTTTGTAGCGCGAACAGTATTGGATTCAATTGTTTGTTTATGACTGAAATCCTAATTTCAATTACTACGAAAACATAGTACACATAAACCAGAAAGGGCACATCGCAAACAATAGCAGGACAGAATTAAAATTATTCCACTCATTCAATTTGATGATTATATTTAGTCAATTTCTGATTTAAATGATTTTAATAGATCAAATAAACTGAAAGGAAAAATTATTCCAATCATGTAATTAATTCAATTTAGTGATTCGAAGTCGCCAGATTTCGAAGGAATTGAATCATCTAATCTAATTTATTCAATTCATTTAGTTCATTGAATTTATTTCATTCATTTCTGATATGAATCAAATCAATTAAATAAAAAACAGTTTAAATCATCTAATTCATCTCTGATTTAAATGATTTGAATGAATTAAATAAACTATATAAAAAAGACATTGAATTACTTTATTAATTTGAACAATTCCAAGTCTCCAGATTTTGTGGGAATTAAATCATTTGATTCATTTGATTCATTTAATTCATTTCTGATTTAAATGATTTTAACGAATTAAATGATTTATATTATCATTAAATTGCCTTGGTTTAAATGTAAATTGCCTTTAAATCGTTTAAATAATGTAAACATTTGGATCCCCACACTGTGCGGACTATTTCAAGATCTACATCATTTAAATCATTGAATTCATTTAAATGATCTACGTAATTTAAACGATTTAAATGTAAATTGTTTTGAACACATTTTAATCATTTCAACCATTTAAATATTTGGACCCCGAAGTTTGAGGACTATCTTAATATTTTAACCATGGAAAACATTTAAATGATTTAAATGCAATTTGCCTTTTAAAACATTTAAGTCATTTAAATCCTTTGATTCTTCTAAATGATTTAAATGATTTAAATGTAGTTTGCCTTTCAAAACATTTAATCATTTTAGTCATTTAAATATTTGGGTCCCCAGACTTTGGGGACTATTTGAATATTAAAATCATTTCAATCATTTAAATCATTTAAATCACAATGATTTAAATGATTTCAATGATTTAAATGATTTCAATGACTTAAATGTAATTTCCCTTTTAAATCATTTAAATGACTTCAATGATTTAAATGATTTAAATTATTTAAATGTAATTTGCCTTTCAAAACATTTAAATCATTTAAATATTTGGGTCCCCAGACTTTGGGGACTATTTTAATATTTAAATCATTTAAATGATTTCAATGATTTAAATGTAATTTGCCTTTCAAAACATTTAAATCATTTAAATATTTGGGTCCCCAGACTTTGGGGACTATTTTAACATTTAAATCATTTAAATCATTTAAATCATTTAAATCATTTAAATGACTTCAATGATTTAAGTGATTTAAATTATTTAGATGTAATTTGCCTTTAAACACATTTAAATCATTTAAATCATTTAAATATTTAGGTCCCCAGACTTTGGGGGCTATTTTAATATTTAAATCATTTAAATCATTTAAATCATTTAAATCATTTAAATCATTTAAAATCATTTGAATCATTTAAATAATCTAAATGATTTAAATGATTTAAATATAATTTGCCTTTAAAAACATTTAAATCATTTAAATCATGTAAATATTCGGGTCCCCAGACTTTGGAAACTATTCTAATATTTAAATCATTTAAATCATTTACATCATTGAAATCATTTAAATTATTTGAGTCATTTTAGTGATTTAAATGATTTAAATGATTTAAATGTAATTTGCCTTTAAAAACATTTAATTCATTTAAATCATTCAAATAATTGCAAGCCTACAGATTTTCACGGAATTAAATCATTTAATTCATTTAATTCAGTGAATTCGTCCATGAATTAAATGAATTAAATGATTTAAATCATTCAAAATCTAGATTTTTTTGATTATCAAATCGAATTAAATGAATTAAATGAATTAAATGAATTAAATAGGAAAATGATTTAAATCATTTAATTCATTTAATTCATCTTTGATTTAAATGATTTAAATGAATTAAACAGCTGATTTAAATGAATTAAATAAATTAAACAGAAAATTCATTTAATTCATTTAATTCATTCCTGATTTAAATGAATTAAATGAATTAAATGAATTAAATGAATTAAATGAATTAAATAGGAAATGATTAAAATCATTTAATTTATTTAATTTATTGAATTTATTTAATTTATTGAATTTATTTCATTCATTTAAATCATTTAATTTATTTAATTCATTTAATTCAAAAAAATAATTGAGAAACAAATTAGCCAGCGACACATTATACGTACTCTTCCCTCTTACGGGGTACCCCCAAATCATCCAATATTAACTTTCGATAGTAATAAAACAAGCATTTTGTTCGGGTCCCCTTTGACTTGCGAAACACCCACCTCTGGATCATATCACTGGCATTTCCCCTACTATTCTTGCTTTTCATCCCCTGTTATCAACCATTGATTATCCCATATTACTGTTGGGAATCAAATGGGTCGATATAAATCATGGCAACTCCAGACAGGTAACTCCAGGTAAATTATCCCCTATTATTACCTATTTACCAGCCAGTTCCCAGACTGGCTTTAGAAACAATTATCAACCATTATTATTTGATGATTACTATCCTCTATGGCTATTCCCTATGGCAGGTGAGTACTATCCCCTATGGCTATTCCATGGCTATTCCCTATGGCAGGCGAGTACTATCCCCTATCATTGACAATGATGGGTCCCATACGGCCCTACGGAACCACCATTTCTGTGTCTACTGATGACTTTTTCGACACACACACACACCGCTCATCAGGCCTCTTCCGTCAGCATTCCACTTCCATCTTGATCCTGAGCCAGGCATGGCACGGTTCATGCCATTTGTTTTGTAAGGGTGCCCTGGGTGTGCCCAAATCGATCGTTATATAAGTAGTGGTTTCGTAAAATAGGGGTGCCCAAAAAATGGATGGTTTGTTGCTAAAAATCGAAATAATATAATCTGGGATGATTTGGGGGGTCCCCTGTTTTGAGAAACCACCAAATGGGAGCGTAAAGCGGTGATGGAGAAACTGTAACAAGAACTAGTAAGTAGGCTCAGTTGGGCTCAGTTGGGTACCCTGTGCGGAGGTGGCACTACTTGGGTCATTGATACACTTGCCATCTTATGATCATACCCTATGGCGAACAGCACACACTCCATGGGGTAACAAGGCATTGATCATTATGGTTCGGCTGTGCTGCTGGGGGCCTGTAGCCGTTCCGAGTCAATGACCCTAATGATCTAATGGAGATCCGAGCAAATTACAGAAAGCGTTGATGATGCTGATGGCTCTTGATGGATGCTGATGCACATTCAACATGGATATCATAGCTATCAAATTGAACTACTCAGGAGATTGTGGCCCAGCACTGTCCAGCCGTGGCCCAGCCCTAGGATCCCAACTTCCATTTTCTCCACTTATTCTGCAGGCGCTTGCTCCCACAGCTTCATCCCAAGGCAGTATGTCAGCATCGCAAGCAGGTGGTTTGACCACCCTTATCAACCAACCATTTCCCTAGGCTTGTTGACCAAGCAATTGTCACCATTGACCACAACATGAACCACCAAGAACCATGATACACGGCGTTAGCCAAGTCACTCTTGGGTCATGACACTGCGACCAGAATGCAACTGTGACCCAAGCGGTATGACCTAGGTTAGAACGCTTACAATGACTGGCTGAACCATCACGCATTCATGACTCATTTGAACCACGTCCCTGAGAATTGCTATTTCTCGGTCCTGCTGATGCAATGACCATCGGAGGCGCTGAATGGCACCCCTGGTTCCAAAATTCCCAGACAGGAACAGCCCCTGGAACAGCCACCAGGCGACGAGGTCATTGAAGAGTTGCAGAAGAGAAGGAAGGGCATGCTGCAGCTGACCCTTCACCGCCGCTCTCTCCTGGTCCAACCCCTGAGTCGTCATTTGTCATGAAAATTGAGGGGGCGGGAAACGTCGCATGCAGAAAACTAAAAGTCATGTGGCAACATTTTTAAGTACTCTCTGGTACCCTAATCTGGCAGCAGAAAAGCCACCATTGAGATCGCTGATTTCCCAGGGTTTCACTTCGGCAACCATCCTTGGATTGGATGTCCAGCCGGTGGAATGTGGTGTCCTGTAGGTACAGACATGCTTTAACATTCTATAGACAGTAAGTAGCAACGGCTACTGATGGTTTAGTGTAGGTTTGTGACGGTTGAGCTATGGTACACAATGGCTGACAAACGTATGAGATAGTCATGAACCATCTATACTTGATGGAAAAGCACAAACCATTTGTGTTCAAACTGATGGTGGCTTACTTTTGTCTGGAAATCCCATGAGTTGGGGTACGCCAAAATGAGTGCTTAGAGTAACATCATATCGGATATCAACCACTGGTTTCATTACTGGATAAGCATTGGCTTAACCATGATTGTTGGTTATCAAACGTTATATCACTCCTATTGTTGGTATTGAATCATGATATGAGTATTCTCGATAACCATCATTAAGCATCATTGCACCGTCACTGTTAGTCATTGAGCATAGGTTTTATCATCATTGCTGCTACTATCATCACTATTGTTATTGAGCATTGGCTGAACCAACGTCGTTGGGCACTCGCCATGATATAAATATATACATTTTCTTGGTCATTAACCATCAATTGCATTGAACATGTTGCTTTGGCCATTAACCAACATGTTTGGGTGCTCATTTACCAACCCTGGGTTGTCTCTGGTTTCAACCATGGATTGTTCACCATTAGTCATTACTCTCTGTAAATCTGACCAGCTGGACCCCCTTTTCTGTCGATGCTTTCCCTTACAAAGTACTTCCAGCTGGTGATTTTCCAGCGGCCAGGTCTGATCTCCAGATTAGATTGTCTTGAAGCAAGGAGGTTACTGGGTATCCCAACTGGTGAGGGGTTACCCCACAGGGTATCCATGCTTAGTTCGGGGTTACACCCACCTGGCGAGGGCTCTTGGGCCCCTAGGGTTTGGGAGCTCCAGGGTCCTCCTCGGCTTGCTGCGCAGCGCTAGCCATGGCATTCTCCACCAAAGCCTGAGAACGATGACGACGACCAGGGATGAACTGCCCAATGCATGAAGGAGATGTAGACAGCACAGTTCATCCATATCAGATCATATCATGTCATGTCACATCATATCATGTCACGTCATGTCACATCACATCATATCAGATCATAACATGTCATGTTATGTCATGTCATGTCATGTCATGTCATCATAGAGTGTACTATCAAAGAGAATAACATCAAAGAGTATACTATAGCATAAATTCCCTTGATCCATGTGCACTAACAAGACAACATGAAAACAAATTACTAGTTCAATCATCCCAGAGTCGATAGTGGAGGATGGTTGTATAGACAAATCAAAGAAAGGGACTATTCATGTGGAAGACTTCGCTATGATCACTATCTGGGAAAGGGTGCGGCTCAAAGAACCTTCACGATGCCCACCTTCGCGCTTGTGTGTGTGTGTGTGTTGGCGAGCGCATGATGCAGGCATGCATGTATGTACGAATTTATCCTCGGATATAGCATGTACACATTGCATGCAACTAAGTTATAAAGTAAGTGGCTGGCATTCACCCCCCCCTGAACGCATTCATGCATAGATGCACGGATTCTGCTGTAGTGGAACCCTCCACATGGAATCAAATGAGGTGGAACTTCATCCCAAGGTATGAATTGGCACCCCTGCTGCAGCGTAACCAATGCCAAATCCAGAAATGTCATCAGCCGATCAACAACCCACAGTCACCACAGCCATTAGGGACAAAAAAGATCTGCATACTTTTCTAGCCAAACAAAAGAAAAAAGGTCTTGGCTAGGAAACCATCTAAGAAAATATAGCTACTGTAGAACCACCATATAACTTATATAACCATATCATAGATCCAACTTATGTCTACCATAAAATGGTCTAGCAGTCTTCCTGATAACACCACCTTACCGTTCAAGTGGCTTCAACGTGAGAACACGCACTTCCTAAGGTTCCACCACGCTGGATCAACCAGGACCCTAGCTGCTAGGTGATTCGTTTTGGCTTCAGCTTGGGCTCCCAGGTCACGGGCTATTTGCGGCACCATCCATTGACCAAGTCATGTCCCACTTTCCTTTAAGAAAGTTTGTCAATGGTTGAATGAGTATTTTTCTCCAAGAACTACCATTGCTCATGATTAATGTGATACTTGGTTGCAGACTACCAATGGTTGAAGATTATCATGGAGAACTACCAATATACATCATTGGAAATATCAAGAACTACCATTGCTTGAAGATTACCAAAGAATCACCAAGGTTTGGCATGGCCTTCATTTTTCCAAAGACAAGTTTGAAGACTTGAAAAACATGCCAGCCAAAACTGTGATAAAGTAAGCACTCATGTCTCACCAACCATGTTTGATAATCGAAAAAAACAAAAAACAATCCGTATATGGTGGTTTCTTGAAGTTGGGAGCCCCAAAAATGGTTGGTTTACTACTATCAATGGTTGAAAAGGATGATTTGGGGGTACCCCCATCTTGAGAAACCACAATGTGCTGGTGCATCGTCCAGATTCGCTGCAAGCGAAGTTCAGCTGTGACCAGATTCATGAGACCAATGGATACCACCACCAGGATGGGCAGAAAGAAGAGCACAAGGAATGGCTGGCGGGTGAACGGCCATTGGAGTTTGCAGCTGGAAGAATAGAGTTTATGGTCATTGATACTATTTTGATCAATTGTCTTTCATGTTTCTATCATCTATTCTGGCTGTTCTCTTGAGACCACAGTTGACAAACACTTTAACTGCACATTGACGACCTGGTCCCACTGTCGTCTTGGCAACACTGATGTTTTTTCTTTTACAAACTGGTTGAACAACATGTGTTGACTGTTGTTCACAGTTGCCTCCACCTGAATTCATAGTGTCAATGTAGTTATTTTTCATCTTTGGGACCACATTTAGCCAGACTATGAAATTATTTGCTTCAGATCTTTGCATGTATATAGATGCTCTCTTAATGACTTCAAAAAACACCGGTAGAGGGATTCCAGATAATGACATGCTATTAGATACTTCTATTTGCACTTTTCAATGGCTGGAAAAGTTCTGCTGGTGAAGACTTCAAAGGTTTCGCTGATCTCCCTGGTGAGCTGATTCTAAACCAGGTATTGGGAGGTCACAGCATTGTACCACATGCTGGCGGGGGCCCCGAACGATCCAACAAGTGCCGCACACTCCAGCTACCACCCCCCCCCCCACCGGGACCCCGACACAAAGCAAACTGCTCAAAATGTGATCTGAATAGTCTTCATATGTCGGCATTCTGGTATCATTTTAAGATATTTTATGCTACATGGCTGTGAGTCAAAACCCTATAACCCTGGTTCCCCATCATTAATCATTGTTTTCCCTTTATGGTTGGTTGTTATCCTTCGAAAATTGGTTGATTAATATTGACCCGTATAGCCATTTATCATTCTACATGTTGTAGTTTGTTTCCCTGCCAATGCACTGCCAACGGTGAAGTCGCACCTTCGCTGTGATCAAGGGGAAATACACCGCTGAAATGGAATCCAAAGTCACAAACCTCATGGCTGCCAAGAGTTTTAGCATTATGATCTGGTCTAGAAATCAATGTTGAAACTTATGTTTTAGCATCTCAGATGATCTTATCTAGAAAAAATGTTGAAACTTACTGTGACATGTTTGTCCAATGAGTTTCACCATCAATTCACTATCAAGCACACAGTGAATAACCATTAATCAACCATAAACATGATCAAAATAGAAAACAAATAGTGGATGACAAAACTGGGAGGAGAATCAGAGTGGATCGAGCTCAGCTATCCCCTCTCAGTGCCTGCGAAGCCAAGGTCATGGGTTGGTAAGACCAGCCACAGCTGCTACAAGCAGAAGAACACCTTTGCTTAGTTGGGGAATCACCTGCTCAGATGCTTTTCCTCTCGAAATCATGGGTCGAGTAACTGTGGCGTTCGCTTTTCATGTTCTGCCGAGGTGTGAAATATGCAAAAACGCACGCAATAGAACATTGGAAAAGGATGCACGGTCCGATTTGTGTAACACAAAGGTCAGCTCCAATATCGCAGAAAAAGGCACCAAGCTTGCTATGAAACCTTTTGCAACCAGCGACCCAGGGACACGTGTATATATGGGTAAGTAATGGTAAGTATACATGCATACTTGCATATATCTATATATATATATATCTCTCTCTCTCTCTCTTATGTATTAAATTGTTGCACATATACATACACAAAGCAAAACCCAAAACAAAACCAAATACATATATCAATATACCTGAAAAGAAAACATGGATACAAAAACAAGTAAATAAGTAAATACACACGTATTAACAAACATTGACATATACAGATGCATGAAGGTTGATTTACTTGTAGCCATTGTTTTTACCAACCGTTGCCTCATGTGGGACTGGAACAACTCCCCTTTCTTGAAAGAATGCGCCACTGGGGAAGGTCTCCTCGACATCTAGGGGGGCTCCATTTCCAGACGCTGGAGGGTCAAGTTGATGCGTTCCTGAGATGTCCCCATGCTTCATGATATTTAGGTCTTTCTTGAAATGTCAAAGGGCTGGTGGTCAGCTGAAGGCTGACATCTTCGGCAGTTGTCTGATCCCCCAGCCGGGAGTTCAGTGATTAGATGTTATGAGAGGATGTTCTAATCACTAGAAAGCTTGCTATCACCAAATACTATCATAAGTTAAGCATGTCCTATGATTACCCCACATTTAGTTCGCTCTCATGATTGACAGTACCATCCCAGTATTTACCAGCTGCTTACGGTCAGGTATCAACAGCTAACAAAAAAAAACCTTGATGTCAAGTGTTGCTGGTTGTGGTTGGTTGTCTGTCTCCATTGCGCCATCATCATCATCATCATCATCATCACCATCATCATACCATGACTAGCCACTTGGTTGTGGTAATTTGCTTTGGGTTAATCAGCTAGATTAAAACGGGGTCCACATCCAGGGGGTTTACTTCAGTAAGGTTTTCTAATTGAAGGCTAATTTGAATTGATTTTAAAAAGGAATACTTATAAGAATGGAACTTATGTATTGTTTACAAAGAGAAACCTGCTTTTTTACTAGCATTTATAACAAAGATATCTTATCCTGATTCTGCATTAAAACATACTGTTGGTTGAATATAAAAATTGTAAGTGCAGGCAACTTACATGGTTATGTAGTTGCTTGTCATTGTCAATGACAAATCTGACAAATAATTGTCATGCTTGACACTGACTGACACGTCTCACTTGAAGCTGCCACTCATTGACATTGACATTGTCATTTTTTCCCACGCAATCACTAAATCACATCCTCAGCGATGCCATGTCCAACCTCGCAGTCAGATGGCTAAAGAAATCAAACGCTCACTGCTCACTGAAGAAATGCACTTGCGAATCCAAACAAACCTAAAAGAAGAGGCAACGACTAAGTGACTATAGAAGATGAACACTGCTCACTCAATGTCAGCATTGCAAAGGCAAGTTTTTTTTCATCAAGTGCCGGTGTGTCAATGTCAATGCAATTAGTTGTCAAGAATGAATTTGTCAGGACACAGCTTAAGCACCCAAATTAAATTGGCAAAAGCAGCCGGTCAGCGATTCAAGAAGCAGTGGTAGGTCTCAGCTACCGCTTGGCCAAATCGCTGTGTGTATGCCGCAGAATCTTCTAGTGCTGATTTGCAGCCAGTGTACTGGTTACCATTTTTGGTGACCAGAGTTTCTTCAAAAGCCCAATCAGGCCTGGCCCTGGCAAGCCGAAAAAACTCCTTTGATGTGGTCATCACTTGAAGGGGTTTCATGGTAGGACCGCTGAATGCCCCCAAGTAAGTGACGACCTTGTGACACCGGAAAAAATCAAACACAGTGGCCAATGGCCTGGCACATGGCAGCCGACTGTTTAACGGCTGCTCCAAGCAGCACACATGACCCATCAGTGCGGCCACAAAATATAGGAGACTCATGACACACATCTGGGAATTTCCTTCCTGTACAAAGGGGCGAGAGCAGCCCATAAATTGATTGGATTCATCTCGCATGCTAACACTGCTGCATAAAGTCACCCAGCTGCTGCAGGGAGGGGCAAACCAAACCAAGCCCTTTCTAGCCAATGATGCAATTGAATCACAAAGAACTCGGAGACCTTGAGTTGTCAGAAAGTTGTGGGATTCGGAGTAGATGCAATCAAAGGCCATCGCTTTGAAGCCAAACTTGAGCAACTCCTTGGTCAAGTTCCCAACTCCTGCGCAAATCTCGATGCATTGCCACCGGTAGCCCTCCAGATCAGGAGATTCCCAATTCGCCAGCGAACGTTCCACCAAGTGCAGAAGCATGATGTCAATGTCCAGGCCTGCAAGCATAGGATAAGCCATCACAAGCACAGTGGACCACAGCAAAGAAGCCATCCCACCATGCTGGCCATCAAAGGACAAGAACGCTTTGATGATCTTGTGCATGGCATTGCTGGGCCCAGGGTTCACAGACCTGCACTGGCAGTTTGAATGTCAATATATGTCAAGTAAGTAACAAGTAAATAGTAAGTAGTACATAATGACAAACAAAAAGAATCTTGACACAGCAATTTCGAAGCAGGTAGACTCATTATGTTTCAATCCACGCCTTCGGAATTCGGAGTAGGCCACAAAATCAAAAAGGTTCAGCTGACTGACATGTCGGAACACTTGCTCGGTCCAAGTGTCAATGGCTTCAGCCGCCTCAGTCCTACTTGCCACAGTCACATGCTCAGGCCGCTTCTGACGATGCTCCTTGGCCTTTTTGATAAAAGGCATGATGACCATTGTGAGGACTTTGAATGCCCCAAGTGAATGTGCCCTCCGTTGAAGCACCATGATGGGCTGCTACTGACTTGGGTTGGAAATTCAACTGAAGGGATGAAGTGAAGCCCAGGTAGTTACTTACTAGAAGGATGACATCAGCCCCATGTTTTCAAAGACTAAGACTCTACAGATCAGTTCCACTCAGCAATCATCGAATTCACTGTGACTGACTGACTGACAATTGACAATGATTGACAATGACCAACACTCATCATTTCCGACGAAGCTGCGTTTTTTGATCGAAGAATTCGAAGCAGCAGCTGTCTGTCTTGTCCATAGCGCTATTTTGACAGCCAGCAATTTCTCAAACCAAAATAGTTAACCAGAATTCAACTGATGTCATGTTTTTTGAATTGGTCTGGTAAAGCCATGGTCATCACAACTAGCTGGCTGTCACATATTTTTTTCGTTCCGGCAACTTCTCAATTTCATCCTTCAATGCCATCTTGACACTTTCCGGAATTTGCCCTGGTAATTGGGGAGGTTTGTCTGCCGGATGTGTTCCCTTGATGAGTTCGAATTTTCGCCAGGTGTACGAATGCACATCTTCAAGTGCACTTTCCCAGCTGCCTGATTCATTCACATGGAAAACTTTGCTGAAACTTTGTTTGTGATATGGTGGAATACACCGATCATCCCGAATTTTGCATGTGACAAAAAATCTATGGTCATTGTAGTTGATGCCCATAGTGAAAGAGCTGTTGGGTCGGATCTCATTGAATATCTCTTTGGGGCTACTGTAAATCTTCGGCCCTCCACTCCGGACAGATGCAGCAACAACATGCCCTGCTGGTTCTTCAGAAACTTCAGGTTCAGGACGAACCAAGGCATCACCTTCATTTGCAGCAGCAGGTGAAGGCACAGGCGGTTCAACTGCTTCTGCTGGTGCGGATTGCTCAAGCTCAGCAGTGTCAGTGTCAGGGCGACTGTCAATGTCAACAACAACATCAGCTGCTTCCATTGGCTCTGCAACTTCAGAGCTGCCAACAGCAACATCATCAACGGCCATCGCCAGTTCGTGGTTGCTGCTTGCATCTTCCTGTCAAATGTGGAAAGCAGTAGTAGTAAAACGAGGTTTGCAAGTTGAATTCAAATGTATGACATCACGAATTTTTTGCCAGCCTTACAATCTCCACAGTTCAGTTCAACTACAGGTTAAGGGGCGCTTCAATAGTGGTCTGCTGCATGAATTGCTGTGGCACAAGAGGTGGCTACAGGAAGAATCAATACAATAATTATTGTAGTTACTGTTTCATATTTTGTTCCACACCATTTCACCTAACATGCAATTGCAATGATATTTGTTTGTATGAATCAACCCTGGGTAAGAAGAAACCCTTTGAAAAAAAAACAGGGCAACATAACATGTCACGTTTGGAGAAACAAAGAGCCTCAACCTTGTCGGCAGTGAGATTTGGGCCAAGAGAACCACCATCATTCCCATTGAGGGATGGAATGTCAGGCTCAGGTTGGGATCCTATGCTTGCCTCCATCTTTGCATCCTGAACTCAATTCAATCAAGGAACCCTGAGCCGAAACTGTGACTGTGAGAAAACCTTTAACACAAATTTGTTGAATTGATTCAATTTTAATTTTTGATTTTCATTTGTATTTAACCCTGTCTTGATAACTTGTTCGGCCCAGCCTCTTCACAAGGTACTTCACTTTGGAGACCGTTGTCAATGTCATTGTCAGTGTCAACTGTCAAATGATCATCCTTCTGCCGCTTTCTTTTCAATGAACTTCGTGCCTGAAATGTCATTCCACGACCGCCACGACCTCTGGCCTTTCCTTTGCCTTTGCCCTTGGGCTTTTTCCCTTTTCCTTTTGCTTTTCCTTTTCCTTTGCCTTTCAACTTTCGCTTTTCTTGTTTTGCCTCAGGGGCCAGATCTGCCAAGTATAGCACTTCAAGATTCATTGATTTTTTTATCATTAATTAAAGCATGTCTTTTTGAAGAAAAATATTTTATTAATTAAAGCCAAATGACTTTCTCTTCTTCTTCCTTTTCAAGTCGCCATTGTCTCCACTGTTGGATTTCTGCATCACTCAGTCGGTCTTTCTGAGATTTCAAACAGGAGTATTCTGGCCTTTCATCACTATCGCAATTTTCTAACAAGCAGTCAATGAATGCAGAATTTTCTTCATCATCATCCTTTTCACTTTTTTTCCCATCGGCCATCAAACATCCCTGCGCAAAGTCTTCCTCCCCATCGCCAAAGTGTTCAGCGAGCCTACGGAGAAGCACTGCCCGGGCGCAG
Organism: Symbiodinium kawagutii; assembly: GCA_009767595.1. NCBI lineage: Eukaryota > Dinophyceae > Suessiales > Symbiodiniaceae > Symbiodinium > Symbiodinium kawagutii. The sequence goes on from VSDK01027416.1 coordinate 101,749, forward strand.
GATTTGCCTTTTTCAACCAAGCCGAATGATTCAGCCAAAACCACCAAATCATTGAAGATTAATCTTTTGGGTTGTCTGAGGGGGTGTTTGATCAAGCTTTCTGTTCCACCCAATTTCTTGAAATGGATGC
>VSDK01027419.1:0-16651 GCA_009767595.1 Symbiodinium kawagutii
CGAGAACAGATATGCCTACGATCTTCCATTCATGGAGCGACTGTTGGCAGATGGCTATACGAGGTACGACGTTGCTCTCCTCGATTTCTTGGCTGATGCACACCTGGCAAGTCCACCACGCACCTCTCGTCAGGTAGCCCTTGGAGCCGCGACTGGAATTGAGACCGGCAACAAGATTGTGCGCCTCATCTACTTTGAGAAGGAGATCGACAAGATCCAAGGCACCTTCAGATGGTGGAACAGCAACTGGGGAATGGCATACCACGACAAAGTTTTCTCTCCAACTGAGTATCTTGACTTCATCAATGCGAACCCACAATTCAGATTTCTGTTGACGTGGGAAGGGATTCATGAATGTGATCCCAATGGCGACATCAAGCCGCAGGTGCAGATTCCGCCAGCTTAAATGCTGAGCCCAAATACTCACCGCGCCAAAGGGGAACTGGATACAATGCATGGCGTCAACAAACGGCTTCTTCAGGATCTGGAAGAGCTACTGCTGCAATGGTTGAGCGAGAGCATCGCGGATACTACCGCACGCAAGCAGAGCGTGAAGACTCGCAGGGAGTTGAGTGGGAGAAGTGGAGAGGGTCGTGGTACTGGCGTTGGGGCGGAAGTTCTGTCTGGAACAAGTACCACGAACGCTAATACCCCAAGCCATTTTGGAGCAATGCTAAAGGCACAAATCTCCTTAATTCGAGAACAGATCCATGTGCTGCACTTTTGCTTGAAGCTGAGTTTAAAACTGCAAGGAGGAAAACATTGGCAGCATTCATTTGCTTGCCCGAACTTGCAGACAGCTGGTAGCATCTCCTTCCTGTGCGGCGGATCTGAGGGGGGTGTAAAAGCGCACCACATAAAACCCCTGTAATATATATGCATACATCATTGCTTACCTTTTGCCTTAGCATGTGCGGCTCAAAAAGACCTCTAGCTGCTTGCTGTGGGGTTAGCTGCACTAGCTTAACGGTTATTCATTTTCTGGTTAGATATTACCATCCGGTGATTGATACCTGAAAATTCAGGACATGGGAGGGAATTCACGAGTGTGATCCCAATGGAGATATCTTGCAATTTCGTGAAATGTACGACAGCAACCTTCCCAAGGTTCTTGAGAACATCACGCAGAAGAAGAGGCAGAGCGCCATCAACAAGGCCCAAGCGTCCCAAGCCGCAGGTGCAGATTCCGCCAGCTTAAATGCTGAGCCCAAATACTCACCGCGCCAAAGGGGAACTGGATACAATGCATGGCGTCAACAAACGGCTTCTTCAGGATCTGGAAGAGCTACTGCTGCAATGGTTGAGCGAGAGCATCGCGGATACTACCGCACGCAAGCAGAGCGTGAAGACTCGCAGGGAGTTGAGTGGGAGAAGTGGAGAGGGTCGTGGTACTGGCGTTGGGGCGGAAGTTCTGTCTGGAACAAGTACCACGAACGCTAATACCCCAAGCCATTTTGGAGCAATGCTAAAGGCACAAATCTCCTTAATTCGAGAACGGATCCATGTGCTGCACTTTTGCTTGAAGCTGAGTTTAAAACTGCAAGGAGGAAAACATTGGCAGCATTCATTTGCTTGCCCGAACTTGCAGACAGCTGGTAGCATCTCCTTCCTGTGCGGCGGATCTGAGGGGGGTGTAAAAGCGCACCACATAAAACCCCTGTAATATATATGCATACATCATTGCTTACCTTTTGCCTTAGCATGTGCGGCTCAAAAAGACCTCTAGCTGCTTGCTGTGGGGTTAGCTGCACTAGCTTAACGGTTATTCATTTTCTGGTTAGATATTACCATCCGGTGATTGATACCTGAAAATTCATTATTTGCTATTCTCAACCATGTACTGACAATCCAAATAGTTTATTAGCTAGTTTCTTAGTAACTAGCTCATCAACCATTTATGAGCTAGTTGGTAATCATTACCTAGAACATGATCAACTATAGTCAATAACAACCCACTTAGGCTTACTACAACCACGATTGAAATTGTCACTGAATAGTTGATTCTTATATACTACAACTGGTTCATTGATAGTTCAAATGTGAAAATCACCCAGTTATATCATTGAACATATACAAATGAACGATCATTGCTTGAACTAGTTGATATAAACTTATAGCTATGAGCTAGTTATCTTAAATTAACAATTCTATATCAATCACTAACTGCTGATATGTAGAAATTGATATCAATAACTGTATAGCTATTATACCACTAGTGAATAGATTTGCTGTAAAATCCACCCTTGCTCTTCGTGGTTCCGAAATTGAGTCGTTGACCAATGTGAATCGCTACCGTTGGTGGCACTGGTATCATGCTTGTATGACTTTGTTTCGTATGTCGCACTACCATTCATTAATGCATAATGATGCCTATGTTTCTTTACTTTGTGGATAAACCTATCATATGCATGCATCATTTTTTTCTCATAATTGCAGGATTTATTTGCTTATATTTATTGTTGGATGACCCCGTGAAAGAATTTGATCACGTGAAGCCATACTTTGCAGAGCAGCACCAACACAGCGTTCGATCCCCGACACCAGAATCTGATTCCTGAACAGCCAGAACCCATAGATTGTCATGATTCAGTCTTTTGAAAAGGACATTCTAGCATGACAAACATTCATTAACCATCAATCAGTGTAAGTCATCATTAGCACTGATCAGCCATCATACTAGTTGCTTATTGACCATCATTAAGCTGTAAACATCATCGCAATAATCACAGTCTTCATCAGAAGTCTCATTTGCCACTTGGAAACCGGCCATCAATTGCAATTTTCCAATCCGAACCACCATCCAGCATCACTATATCAGTACTGCTATCATGATGATCACGCAGATGAAAGGGGTTGATTATCCGTTCTCAAAATTCATGAAACATTGCTTAAAACACCAACTCACACACCACTCAGCACTGCGCAGGCATCTGTTTCGTCACTTCTATCACTTCTCAATCAACCCTTATTTAGTACCCGTGCATTTCCCATTGTCAATATCTACAACCATCCATTATCCACTTACCAGTTCCACTGTCAGCCTCATATCCATTTCTGACAGGGATTCTTTGTATGATGAGGCTTCCAGCTATAGAACATCCATGCATTGTTGATGGTTTCCATGCGGGTTCCTCTGTAAGATATGGTGTTTTTTTTCAGCTATGGTGGATCACCGAAGTGTCGTTTCACCCATTAGTTGTTTACAAGCCATCATTCATTAGAAACTATACTAGGCATCAATAGTTGGTTAATCATCACTCACCATCCTCACATACCATAATGTACTACAGTAATCATATTAACATTAATTATCAACCATAGTGGAATAGTAAACCATAGTTACTTCCATCTAATAGTTCATTCAAAACAGTTTCCATAGTTGCTATGAACACTGCTAAACAGTATCATCACTACTGACCATTATCAACCATCATTTCTACTCTTCAACCATTGTTGTTGTCACTACTGACCAGAGCTTCCATCCATTTCTTTCATCACACCCTGGAATGCAGACTCCCATCATCGCCAATCTGAGGCTCAGAATTCGTTCAAGCGAAACACGGCGGCATGGTCACCAGATGATGGCGAAGCCGGTGTAATTTCGGTTTAGAATGATTAGCCATTAGTGACGGTTGATATTGGCTATATGGTAATTAATGGTGGCTAATATAGTCATTAATGGTGGTTGATGATGGTCAGTAATGATTACTCATGGCTAATAGAGTGATTAGTAGTGGATGATGATGATGATGATATGGTGATTAATGATGGTTAAATGGCTGGGTAGCAAGTATATACGGTGGTTTCTTAAAGCTGGGAACCCCTCGAAGGGATGGTCTATTACTAAAAATGATCAACATTGGATGATTGGGGTGCCGCCACTTTTGAGAAACAACTATATACATATTTGAGTGTTTCTAGAATTGGGGGACCCCCAAAATCAACCATTGATCAACATTAATCGTCTAAAACAGACTAGGGGCATGTTTTGACATTTGATATGAACCCTCGATAAGGGTTTGTCCAAAAATGGTGTAACTCCAAGGTACTGGTTGCTTCCCTATCAACAATGGTCATTACTGGATGGTTTGCAGGTACCACCTATGGAGAAATCCATGGAGATATTGATGGCACCATCTCCTTAGTCCACTGATGTCATCACCAGCACCATCCGTGGCTGACCTCAGGAATGCGCTCCAAGGATGGATTGTTGAGGTCGAACAGGAGCTGCAGTCCCGCTGGGAGCTGGGGAAAGGCTGGTGGTTGGTCCTGTGGCGTATGACATCATGATTGCCCTTTGGTAAACTGATATGGCAATGAAAAATCAATGATTGATGATGCTTAATGATGGTTGGTAATAGTTAATACTGGCTGATGCAGTGATCAATGATGACTAACACAATGGTGAAGAATGGAAATTGTGGTGATTAATAGTGGCTACTATTACTAATGGTCTGGCCCCTCCAGTCAGCACACATGCACGGAAACAGTCGTTTTTCCACCTTCGAGTTGGATTTGAATCGAAAGGGTAGCTGCAGACACACAGCTATGTTCCTGTATGGTTCAAATAGGGAGGTCACAACTGCAGTGCAACACTCCCCCTTTGCGAGGTCGTCAGACCAAGCAACTCAAATGTAGCCCAAACTACCCTATTCTTGTTGCGCACTCTGTGCACATGCTGTACTGGTTGGGAATTTGGTTTCGTGTACATGTCGGTCCAGTGTGGAAGTCGTCTCCCCAAGTCGCGATTCGAACTTTAGTCTTTGTCTTGGCATCAACCTTCGGACAGTTCCGGCATCTTCTCGATTCCTTCGCCGGACCTACTCTTGGATTGGTCAGATAGCGACATTCCCGACTCAGGTGATATACCTCTCCATATCTGGTCACATACACTTTCTCCATATCAGAAGGGGCTGCTGCTTCACTTGAGCGCGCCTCAGCAACTGATTTCCACTGTTCTTCCTTCTCCGTTTCTTTGGTTTGGATTTCTTTCTGCCTGGCTTCTTCTCTTTCACGTCGACTGAGTGCCTCCTCTCGTCGACTCATTTCCTCTTCTTTCCTTCGATTTCGTTCTTCTCTTTGATTCTCTTCAGCTTCTATTTGACTCTTCCTCTCTGTTTCCTCTCTTTGAATTTCTTCAGCTCTTCTCTTCATGTCTTCCTCAATTCTCTTCATCTTCGACTTCTGTGTCTCTTCAGATGCTTCTGATTCTGTTTCTTCCTCATCCTCAACTTTATCTTTCTTCTTCGTGGAATAGATCCTCATCAGCCATTCCACTGGCCGTGCACTCATTCGGGTTCCCATCGAGCAGAACCATCTCAACATCAGCATGAGCAAGACCGTGATGACTGACGAAGCCATCACGAACATCATCAAGACTTGATTGTCTCTTTCATCTTCTTCTTCTTCCTGTCCTTTGGCCATTTGAAGTGATGCTGCAAGGACCAGCATCCTGACCACTGTTTCTATGTTCTTCACCTCATCGCCCTTCTTGGTATCCTTCTTCTCTTCCTCCTCCAAATTCTTCTCTTCCACACCTCCTTTGTCAGTGACCTCTTTGATCTTCATGAGATCTTTCAGCTTCGTCAGGCGAGGTGCTGTCAGTGCCTTTGTTCCAATGTCTGCAATCATTCCTTCTCCAGGGATGTGCAATGCTCCCCAATCTCCTCGTAGCACCGCTTGCCTGGCGTAAGACACTCGTGTTCGTAAGTGCCTTGTCCTCCAAGATCCTCCATCACTTGTGAGGATGGCCAGAGCCGCTTGCGAGTCAGTGTGTGCGATCTTCTTCACTCGGGGAACCAACTCCTCAAGGATCGATGCCACTGATTCTCCGGCATTCATGGACTCCACCATTTCGGTTAATTCAGCCTCCGCAGTGCTCAGTGTGATGAAATGTTGGCGACCTGAGCGCCAAAAAACGGGGCACCCGCATATCATCACCACGAAGCTGCCATGGGACTCCTCTTCGTTGGGCGCGTACGATGCGTCACTGAAGACCTGCACCACATATTCTTCTTCACCATCATCTTCGAAAACAATTCCTTCTGTGATAGTGGCCATCAAGTAACCATACATCTGACTGGCCGCCGCTTTGATCATCCCACATGCCTTCGTCACATTCGCACCCATCCTGGCCACCGAATACATGACATCCGGTCGGGTTCGGGTCAGAACCCATAGTAGTTCGCCCACGATCTTCTGGCATTCCCTCACTTGGTCTTTTCCTGGCGCTGTGGAATCTCTTTCCATAGCTGCTTGATCTCTCGTGATTGGAATCTTCTTTTTCATCACATCCGGTGTTTTCTTTTGAAGCATGTCTTTCAGAAAGCCTTCCTGAGTAAGGGTCCATTTGGTTCCTCCTTCAACCTCCTTTCTTCGAACTTCCATTCCCAGGAATCTAACTGCTTCTGAATTGACCTGCTCCGGGACCGACGTGCTCCATGCTTCTTGTAAAGCCTTCACAACTTCTCTCAGAACGTCCTCCTCAGCAGTCACCATGACATCGTCTACATACGTCATCACTAGTCCATAGAGTCTTTCTCCCCCTCGTTCTACGTTCTCCTCTCGGTCTTCCTCCACTACTCTCCATAGATTTGGCTCTGAGTCCAAAGGGACAAGTTGCAGCCTGATCGTTTTCCGTCCTCTCTTCACTTGAATCTTCATCTCTCTCATTCGTCGATCTCGGCACCTACCCCACAGTCTTGGACTCCTTCCCAAACCATACACTGCTTTCTTGGGTTTGTAGAACTTGTTCCTAGGAAGACATCCTCTTTCGGAGAAAATGCTGGGAGCCTTGACGATGATGATGTTCTTGTCTTCTTCGTCTTCGAAGTCTGCGTTCAAGAAAGCCGTTCTGATGTCTAAAATGCATCCCTTCCATCGCCTCTTCATTGCCACCACCACCATCACCCGAAAGGCCGTGGCATCTGCTCCTGAGGAATAGGTTTCTTCTTCTGGAGATCTTTCTTCAAAGCAACCACAGATAACCCACCTCACTTTCCTTTTCGAGCCTCCTGGTAGTGGTTTCTTCGTGAATATGACCTTGGACGGAATGAATTCAACCTTCACTCCACGGTCTTTCGCTTCCTTTTCCAAACGCTTCACCTCTTCAATTCCAATGCTTTCAAAGGCTTCCTTTTCTTCCAGGAGTGACCCAATTTCGCTCTGGATTGCAGGTAACCACTGGTCCCACTCCGAAATCACTTCTTTGGTTCCAATGATTTTCGTCTGTAAAACCTCATCCGGGTCCTCCTGTTCACACATCTTTTTGAGCTTCATAATCGTTGTCATCTCATCCAACATCAAATTTGGATCGTCCTCAATCATCATCTTCACTTCATCTTCGATGATCCTCTTCACTCGTTCTCTCATCATCCTCATCTTCTTTAGTTCTTCATCGCTCTCGTCCTCTTCGCTCCCTTCTTCTTTCTTCAGTCTTCGGACAGCCTGTTTCTCAAGCAGCCTTCTCCTCGCCGTCACAGCATCTCTCATCTCATTCTCAACAGCGATCCAAACCTCTTCCGCGATTGGATCGATCGTCCTCCTCAGAATCATCTTGGTCAGGCGGGGGGTCTCTCCAGGTTTCCATACCCAATGCCCATGGTCTTCCAACGAAGGACAAAGGTACTGCATCTTTTCAACGGACGATTCGAACGAGCTTCTCTTCCATGTTCTCTTTCTCACTCGTATCTCCTGAAGAAATGGTGGGAAATTGGGGGTCTCTTCCTGTCTGACACACTTGTTCAATGCATCAACGTGTCGTACCGCCCATGGCCACCATTTGGCATCTTCACATGCTTGCCTCAATGCTCTTCGAACCTGAATCTTGATCTGCTTCACTGTTCCTTCGGCGCGACCATTGGATCTGGGGTCATCTCCTGGAGTCCGTGAAAGCATCACCCCCCTTGAATTCGCCCAATGACGAAAATGTCCGGAGAACTCATGTCCTTGGTCTGAATGGATCTTCGACACCCAATACCCATCTGCCTTCAACTTCAATACCATTTCCATGGTGGCTGATGTAACTTCCCTGGCTGTTTTGGTTCGCAATGGAGTTGCCAACCTGAACACTCGAACTTCCATGTCCTTGTCCAGATCTTCAGGCTTCACTCCATCTTCGGGGGCCTCCTCTTCCTGTGCATCCTCCTGGGGTTGGTCCTCTCCTTCTAAGGCATCATCCTTTCTCTCTTCTTCATCCTCCTTCTCTTCAACCTTCTCAATCTCTGGTTCATCTCCTTCCAAGTCCTCATCTTCCGGCTGCTTCAGTTTCGTGGAACCTCGAGGGACTCGCCACAACAGTGCACCAACCAGAATCCATCTGGCCTGATAGCCACCCAAGTCGAATGCTGGAGTCAGAGGTCCACACACATCCACAGACAAAACTCCAGAAAGTGGATGCTTTATACGCCTGTGTTGCTCCGACTGTTGAAGGCTTTCCTGGCACACCTTGCAGTCTCTACGAAAGGGAACGTGTCCATGGAGTATATGATCATCCCAGGACATCATTTTCAACCTCCCTTTTGGTCCCATGATGTTCTGGATCAGCGCTTTCGAAATCATCATCATCAACCCTGGAGGCCACCTTGCGAGTTGTTTTGAACTCCTGATCTCCTTCTTGGGTCCTCTTCTTTTCATCTCATGTTCTTCGGGGTCCAGAATCATCGTTGATCCCACTGTAGTCGGCTTGGTAGTCTCACCTCCGAGGGGCTTCTGATTGAAGGTGTACTCGGCCATCTGATATCTTTCCCTCAATAGCTTCCATTCCTTTGTGTCCCAAAAGGACACAACCTGGGGTTTGTAACTTCTCGGGGACGCAGGCTGTTCTACTGCGAAGTGGGTGGGTCCCTCTTCTCCTCTTGCCTTTCGAACATAGTGCGACACCAGAAACAAGAAGACCATCCTCCACATCATGACATCATCCTCAAACAGCATGGCCTTCTCTTCGTCTGATGCGTCCTCTATTCCAAACTCCTGACCTCCCCAAGCTCTTATCGGTCTGGGTGCATTGGGATCACCAGGTACTTCGTAATGTCTCAGTACGCTTCGGGTGCGACAGTTGGGTCCACCAACTATCCCCAGGAGTTTTCCTTCTAATGCCGCTCGAAGAAGTCCTGCATACACTCCACCTCCGCACATCATGTCCTGCTCCTTTCCTCTCTTGATGTCCACCTCAACTAAGGTTGTCTCATCTCCCCCTAGTTGCTGGTACGCCTTCATCAACGTGTACCCCTCATCCTCACCGGCATACAAGTGGGCAATGAATCCTTTCGACCTCATAGCTCGCCTCTTTCTCTTGTTTCCAGGGATCAGGGCCCAACTTCCTGGTTCGACCACCAATGCCTGCCTAACTGGTTCCGGGAGCATCTTCAACACTGGGTGCTCTTCCACCAGCGACTTCATCCATTTGACTTCTTCAGTAAAGTAGGAGTCCCTTCCAGTTCCTCCTCGATTTCTTTCTTCAATCTCATCAATGAGACTCAAGGCGAGTTTCTTGCTGATTTGTGGGCATCCTTCATCATTCCTCACTGGGATCCTTCCTCGAGTAGGGTGAACTATCTTCAGGTCTTGGCCATTCCAACTGACTTCACATCGAAGAAGGGTGGTAAGCAATCCCATCGGAACAATAGGTTCTACCCCATCTCGTCTTGTCACCATTACTCCTCCCTTGGTCATATGTAGCTCCGCATTGGATCCATTGGCGAGGGTGACGTTGATGGTGCTCATCTCTTCTAAATGGTCTCCATCCCTCCACGACCGAAGTGGGTGAGTGGCACCTGAGTCAACCAGTCCTTCTTCATTTCCCTGCTTCATTCTCATCACTTTCAATGTCTTCGCTTTGAACGACTTCAATTGTTCTTGGAGCTTCTCAACAACCTGATCTCTTTTCTCAGCCTCCTTCGAAGTTGGGGACGTTGAAGACGATGCATTGGTTCCACTTGACATGGACTTCAACATTCGGCTGGCCTCATCCAGCAAATCTCTCATTGTTTCATCAGGACTACTTGAGAATCCTGCTTCGGAATCTTCCTTCTTTCCTGGCTTCTCGTCCCCTTCTTTCTTTGCCACTTTTGCCTTCTGTGGACTTTGACTTCGAGGTCCTTTGGGTCTGGTGCACTGGGACGACATGTGGTCTACACTTCCACAGGTCCAACACCTTCGTCGTTCGTCCTTACCTTCATGACTCCACGAGCATTCCTTTCCCTTCTTGCAACCGCCATCTGTGAGATAGAACTTGCATGGAACTCGAGGTCGGTCTTCATCGCGCTTATCTCTTTCCTGTCCTCTTCCTTTCCACGTGTCTGCCTCACCGTCCATGGCCTTCAACTTGGGATCTTTCGGAGGTGCTCCTGTGGTTCTCTTTTCCATGAAGGAAAGCTGTTCGCATTCTGCCAGAAGATGCAGTGCGAATTGTCCCACATTGGTTTCAGTGGGAGTTACATCGACTCCCAACGTAGTCCGAGCCAACGATATACGGAACTGCAGCTCTCTGTTGGATTCCAAAACCCGACGCACCATCTTGTTCAATCCTTTCATCAAAAGTGCAGGGTCTGGAGGTATGGCTCCAATCTCCACCGTCCTCCGTCGCCATCGAAGCCACCTCCGGATTGATCCTGGTGCTTCCGAGACGGTGGAAACTTCTGCAGGGTCTTCAAGGCTTCGCAGAAGGCTTTGCTTTTCTTGGACTCCTCCAGGACAATAGACCAGCTGCAAGTGGCACAAGATCTCAAAGACACTCATCTTCCGGCTAGACACCAGCTCATCCCTGACATGCTCCGGGATCGCTTGTAACAACAGTGACGATGTTCTCCTCTCCAGTCTCTGCCATTTCACCTGTTGAAGTTCCTTCGGAGCTTGGCAAGAATGACTCAACCTGTCTAACGGTGCAAGTGACATATGTCCTTGGTACCACTTCTGAGTGCTAGCCGTCATCAACCTCCACCACTCTTCACTCGAAGCCGACAGGTCTGCTATGACTGGTTCAACCATCAGCATCCAGTCACCCAATTGAATCGGTCCCTGACCTGCCTGCCATGACGGCAAGCTAGGCAATTCAATCTGGCCGGAGCGCACTGTCTCAACTCCTCTCACGCTTCCCGCATCATCTTTGGTGTCCTGAATTCTCCTCTGCATCTCCTGCATATTCTTCATCATGAGAACCATGAACTCCATAGACCTTTCCGCAAAGTCCTCGCGTCCTCCTGGTAATCCTTCGCCTTGTCGGCCCCTGGGCCCGTCCTCCTTTCGATCATTAACGTTTCTTCTCCTTGGATCATCTGTTTGGCCCGGGTTCGATCCTTGCTGACCGACTGGTCCATCCTCCTTTGATAGCTAGCAGCCTCCTGAGGTTCTTCTTCTTCCTCGTAGGCTCCTTGCCACCACTCCATCAGCTTGTCGTACTGACTCGAAGCTCCTCTTCTCTTTGGGGGTCTCGCAGCCTCCTCAGCTTTTTCACTCTCGGGGGTAGTGAATTTCTGATCGCTATCTCCTGAACCATTGGGTTTCATCGCTTCCACCTGATTCAACCGGTCCCTCATATCCCGGTTTTCCCTCATGAGCAACTCCATCATTCGGCGTGATTCTTCCTTTTCTTCCCTATCTCTTTCCATCTGTTCTCTCATCTCCATTATTTGGGTCTTCATAGCTTTCTTCATTTGCTTCATCTCTTCTCCATGGCGACTTTCTTCCACTTCCCTCATTCTCTGCGCCTTCCTCTCTTCATCTTCTAGAAAAGGGGGTCTAGACACTTGAGGTGTAGGATACAACCATGGAGCCTTCTGATGCAGTTGGTCGAGTTGACTGATCTGTTCAGCCGTGAACAAAGGTGTGTATGCTTCTTCATATTCTAACTTCTTTGTCGGGGTTCTAACAGGTGTTGTCTCTCGTTTCCTGTCAGTACTTCCACCTGGGCGGTAGGACACAGGCTCTCCTCGACTTCCTGCCGGGGCATCTTCCAAGCTTCGGGTCCTCACCGTCTTCCGAGTGCCAGCACCACCGTCTGTCGTATCCTTTGCACCTGCTTCCTCTTTGAGGACAGGCGGGGGACTACTTATAGGCGGCAGGGTAACTGAGTAGCGGGCCTAGGAGTATTTGCAGGGGTTCCACCAGCCGACCCGATAAACATCTCTTCCGGAGTACGATCGGGCTTCGATGAATTCCTTCCCTTACCCCTTTCCTTCGCTACTTCTGGTTCTTCCTCTAGTCTTCCATCTTCAATCATCAACTCACCTCTTTCCACTCTCTCAACCTGCATTCTATCATGTGCTCGTCTCATTTCATCCAAACCCTGTTGGATCATTTCATGGCTAGGAATCCGTGGTGTCTCCTTTGACTCTGAGCTTCCTTTTGGGCTCATAACCTACTAATGGTCTGGCCCCTCCAGTCAGCACACATGCACGGAAACAGTCGTTTTTCCACCTTCGGGTTGGATTTGAATCGAAAGGGTAGCTGCAGACACACAGCTATGTTCCTGTATGGTTCAAATAGGGAGGTCACAACTGCAGTGCAACAACTATAATTATTACTGGCGGTTAAGTGGCTGGTTCGCAATTCTAGATTGTGGTTTTTGAGTTTTTTTTAATAGCCACAAAGTGATTAATGGTATCAGTGTGTCGTTCAAAACGGTTAGTGGCTAATAGTGATTGGTATCAGCTATTAATGCCATAATATTGGATCATGACGAATGAGGGTTAAGAGCCTAGAGGGGTGATTTGCTGTAATGCCAGTACTGGTGATTAATGAAGGTTGATAGCATAGTCAGTAGTGGTGAATAGTGGTTGAAAATGGTGAAGAATGGTTGATACTGGTTCAAGCTAGAACGCTAGAACAATCATTGAAAATGCTTGATCATTGATGTCCATCGTTAAATCGTTGATCATCAGAAACTTCAGGATGGTTGACGATCATTCAGCAATGATGGTTTACCGTGGTGATACTTAATAGTAGAAAGTCATGCGCCATGATTTTGTTCAGAACTGTTTGTTTGCTATGACTAATGCTGGATGGTTTTTCCATTGCCAGGTTTGTTCACCGCAGTGTACAGTGGAGGAACCTTCAGTGGCTGGGTGGACGGATGATTTCCTAGCAGAGTAGCGATGATTCGTGTCATGTGTCGCCCATGTAATGTACTGATAAAGAATCTATCGTCATTACCAGTCGTACATCGTAGAAGGAATCTTTTGATCCATATCATGGCGATGATGGCTGGTGATGTTTCTGTTATCAATTTTGTGCCGTGGTTGATCTGTTATCATGTCTGTATGTTTGTGAAGATCAACAAGTGCACAAGTCAACGATCGATGAGTCGATGAGCCACATCGATGAGTCATTGGGTCGCTGGTCACAGCTGCAGGCTCCATCCCGGTGTGGCTCAAGGACCACCAAGGATGCCCCCAATGCGCGACGTCACCCGCCACCAGCGGTGGCTTCGGCACTGGGAGAACTTCTGGAGATTTGGATGTGGGTCCAATGTGGGTCCTTGGTGAATTTCCACCAAAGACCCACATTTTGATCTTCTTCGAAGTCAAGCGGACGAGCTCCCCAAGTGACGCGTGATCGTGATACCATTCACCTGCACGTGAGACTCAAGAGGTTAGTCCTTGGTGGTTCAAGGAGTTGGTCCTTGCTGGTGCAAATAGCAACTGCTTGTCTCGCGGAGTGAAGTCTAAGTTTCTACGATATGAACGGATTGATGATATTCAGACATATTGAGATCAACTGTGATCAAACCAAACGGGTCCATTGGAAAGAGAAGCTTCAGCCCATCCCAAATCTGCAGAAAAGGTCGGAGAAGCAGAACAACACGGACGTCGAGGCGAAAGCGAAGATCGGAAATTCAAGCTGGAGAAATGTGCAAAAGGCGCCTGATATCGCCCGACAGCATACCGGCACTGCGACCGCATCCTGACTTCAGGGTGCAACGAGAACTGCCGGTATGCCTTCCCGGCGGATTACGCGGGCTTGTCCAAAGACAAGATGTTTCTGTTCGGTGGAAACTGGTGGTCACAAGGAAAACAAGTGTTCGTTGCCGAGAGTGCCGAAAACGGAGCCAGCGTCATTGGGATTTCTTCCAACATTGGTGTTGTTGCTTGTGCAGGCCTAAAGCTTGTTGAATCTGCAATGCTGTTGAGACAGTTTCCCACATTGTGGAGACATGTATCCATTATTATTGAGCCTGGTCATCGCTTTATCCTTGCTATTGATGCAATCTATTGTTGCCCAGACCATGTACACGCACCAAACATGTCTTGACGTCAAATTGGTTCCTCCAAATAGTTTTGGCTTGTGATGGCATCTCAAGCTGTGGTATTCTCTGAAGCTGTGAAGTCGACATTTTCAAGGGGCCTTGGAATTGCGCAGTGCGGGGATTTTCCAGCACCAATTCCTGTAAGTAAACAGCAGCAGGAACCAGCAACAATCAGCGGCGAATCAAGATTTATCATTGATTTATCACTGAGATATTATAACCACCATTTTTTTCTGCTTTCATGTACTTATTTGAGTGTTTCTCAAAACATGGGGGTTCTCCAGACGTAGGGGCGCCCCCCAAACATCCAAGTCCTTAACCACTCATATAGAATTATTGATTAACCAGCCATGACTTTTTTTATGGGGCCCCCCATGGCTAGAGAAACCACCAGTTGGCTCGTTGGAATATCGCCAAATAACCGATGTTTGTTACCACTTATTGATGGTGATATGTACCACTGTTTGCCAAAATCGTCTCTGGTGCTTATTGACCATTGGTGGTTTCATCCTAGCTATGCTGTTGTTGGCAATGTAGTGTTGCCTAATTATTTGTTAGCAATAAGATCTTTTTACCTCTTGGTGATATCGCTGGGACATACCAATGGGTATACCAAAAGTGCTATCTAATAATATAATTGGCTATTGGCGGTGCCACCGCGGCTTTGCCATGTTTTACCATCATTTACCATCGTTCACCACGATTCAACCATCATTACCCATGAATTAACTCCTATTCAACCGTTATTAACCGTCCAGAACCATCATTAACCATCGCCAACCGTCATGAACCACGCTATTCCCTGCTATCGGAAGCTGTTCTTACTAACCTTGGCTTACGCTTAACAACTGGTTACGCCAGGACCTCTTCAATGAAATCAGAGAGACCTTCGAAAGCTGGGGGCCACAGACATGGTCGTGCAAGGGAGACACCGCGGAAGAACCGCGGTTCAAAGTGCTTCATAGTGGTCAGGAACCAGCTCATACCATGAACCATCACTGCTTGTAGTGGCTAATAGCGGTTTATAATGGTTCATGGTGGTTAACAATGGTTCATTGGTTAAACATGATTAGGGATAGTGGTTCATAGTGGTTAGTGGTCAGAAACGAGCAAAACTATGGTTGATCAGCGGCTACTTCATGGTTCTCGATCATGAACCGTGGGGGTTCAACGCGCGGTTAGGAACACCATCGTGCCCATGGTCTATCGAGCATCACTATCAATCTGCTGATGCATGCGATTGAAGGGACCCGGTGAGCAATGATTAGTCTACAGCAGTTATTAACCATCAGAACTATACGGTCTCAGCCAGCAAGCATGACTATCATTTAATGTGTTATATGGATCTGGTGATGCTTTGTTAAATATTAGCCATTTTTGTCAGAGCGGCAGCGGGGAAGTGGTGGAAGTTAGTCGTGGTCAACAGTGGCTATATTATCTAATCTGAACCCAGGATTAACAAACCCTAGGCTTATCATTTGGGGGGGTACCATTTTGATGAGAAGGCAGTTGGCTTTTGGGGGATACCCCCACTAATCAACAGATCAACCAGGGGTGGCACCTTGTACCTGAGATGTATGATGATTTCTGTTCATTGGCATTGTTTATTCAATGATGGTTGGTACTGTTTTTAAGATGAATCTTTTCTCATAGTTTGTGCATGACCGCAGACAGTGTTGACAATGAAAGTAAACAGCATTATCAATGATGGGCAATACATAGGTGTATCCAGCAATCAGTCGATTCCCAAACATGGATGATCCTCACCGTAGTCGTGCTCTTATTTTATTTTGACAGAATGTACCAGTTCAACATCAGTCGATGACTTATGGTCAACAGACCGTTTCTTGCTAATCAAAATATATCCTCATTGACCGTCGTAGACCATCATGATGGAAAGTGGAAATTCAAGAATCATTGTGGGGCCAAGACATTGACGAAGAAAAGGTGACTCGGGTGGACCTTGGAAGGTGAATCCACTTATCAGGAACGACCAACCAGCTGATGGGTTGGTTGCTGTATGATCTCTGAGTTTGGCTGGTCACAAAATCCCTGATACGTGAAATATGTGAATATCAACACCAATATGACAATATGATCCCCAATATGCTGCACTATGTGAGCTCATTGCATGTTATGTTCAGATCACCCGTTTTAGATGTAGTGGTCGGTGGTTGGCACCACAGAAATCGACGATATCATGGGTTCCCTCCATGGCTGGTGCACAGGTGAAGGCCAGAGACATGGCAGGCGCGCCTCGTTCCGGTACGAGCTACGTGTCATAGCTACGACCAACACGAATGACGTGAACCCCGGCCCCAACGTCGTTGGACTAGGAACCGCTAGGAACTGTTTGTGTGATTGGTTCTGCGAGTGGATCTGCAGTCACACATGACCACGAGTGAACTA
>VSDK01027421.1:12701-37610 GCA_009767595.1 Symbiodinium kawagutii
CGACAACCGATGCCGATAGCATGATTGTTTGCAAGAAGATCTTACAGTGGCCCAAAATGGTGGAGTCACATTTTGAGAATGAACATCGGCAAACGTCCCATATTCTTTGCGGATTGTCATCTATCTGAGTCTTGGTCGGTTTGGTATGGCATTGTCAAACCACAAATCACCATCAAATGCTTGATACAGACCCCCGGCCATCCCAGAAATTTAACGGTTGATCTTGGGACTTGGGGCGGTACACCATGGACAACCCCGCTATGGTTGGCGCGGTTATTAATCTGTCATTGACCACTATCAATCACTACTATACGTTTATTATGATTCAGTACGTTTGGTAAGGTATCTAACCAATATGCCCATTACATCAATGATTGTTAATTGATATGGATTGCGTATCAAGCTTTGTTAGCTGGTCGTGGACCCTAACCATTGCAATGGGAGCTCTTCGACCAACGACCATCAAGATCATCAATAAACCCATCAACTTGGCAAAACACCAGCCATTTCTATAGTAAACTTGCCAAATCATCCGCTATCCACCAGCTATTTCTGCTACCAAATATCTGGAGGTGCAGCTGGATCTCCGATCTCGTGACGCTTCGCCCCCTTCGACCGCTGCTTCGCGGCCTTGAAACTTTGGAGCGTGGTTTCCAGCTCCTTTCGCCGCAGGTGGATGCCCAAGACACTGCGCCTCAGAGCGATGCCGATAAAAGATGAAGATGTGTAGATTGATAGGATTAGATCGGTGGATTCATAGGATTAGATAGATCGGTGGATAGAGAAGAGAGAGAGAGAGAGATATTGATAGGCTATAGGTATAGATAGAGGTAGATAGACCAGAGAGATAGATGAAGGATGAGACGGAGAGAGATAAAAATGCATTAAAATTATGCAATAGTATGTATGCACATACACCCACGTGAATGAACTCACAACGGCCTTTCAGGTGAGATGGTAGGGCAAATCCGCTGGGAATGCAAAGGGTAAGAATTCAAAATGTGCAAAGAAATAGAAAAGATTATGACGCGCAATCTTGAACCCACCACAGAAAGCAAATGTCCATTCTAAAACCAATCACCGACTTCGCCTTTGGCCTTCATTTGGCTTCCAGGAAACATTTGCTGCTGAGATCTGCTGATATCCACCTTTATGGGTGCTCTCAGGTTGTAGCTGTGACTGGACATCAGGAATGTGGAAAACTCTGCTTTGAGCCTGGCAAAGAAATTCATCCCTGGAATGATGTCATTGATGTTGCTGATAGTGATCCTGATGATTTGCAAAAAAAAATAAAGCGGAGAATGGACAGAAATGGACCGAGATCACAATCCGCAGGTCCACACAGCTCAAAGCACCCGAGAGAAGTGGCGCACCCTGGCGGCAGGTTCCAGTTGCACTTTCTGCTGTTTTCTCCCGGCCTTTTGGTGTTGCAAGAAAGTCACTACTAATGTCACTACTGGTTTGTACATGTGACTACTGTTTTTTTACATGCTTTTTCAACACCAAAAGTTATATTTTATTTTTATATAAGTTACATGAGTTCATATTTCATTTTTTCTGGAACTTCACCGATTTCTGACATGCGGCTTCTCTGAAAGCCTGACAGGCAAAGCAAGCTGCCAAGATGTGCCGCTTCCTGGCAACGAGGATCCACTTGGCAAATCTTCCCACGCGGACCCCGTCTTTCAAGGTGCCACGAGGAGTGCGCCTGGAAGATGTGGCTCTTCTCTGGACCTCGATGCTTCACACAGAACTCACAATGGAAGAGAGAAAAACATCAAACATGTTAAATGAACACTTCAAATTAAATAAACATATTTCAATATATTTGAGTAAATCAAACTCATTGAAACTCAGTGTCAACTTGACGCCGTTCACAACTGCGCCGGAGAAATCCGGGAAGACTCCAACTTCATGGCTGAGCTCCAGGCTCTCAACTCCTCTGCAAAGGCCTCGCAGCCGAAGAACTGGAGATCAAATGATGGGAGAAGATCTGGGAGAAACAGCTCGGAAAGACGATGAAAGACTTAGAATTTCTTTCCTCTTTGAGCTTTGAAGAATTTGTTTCCGTTCTAATGTGACTAGATTGAATCCTTTCTTAAGGTTCATCTTTCAGATTTTTCTGTAGCACTGAGTGTCCGGCCTGACGCACATCGTCATCAAAGCCACCAGCGCACACCACGTGACTGGCTGAAAGGCCCTGCATGAAGGATCACCAAGGCTGCTCCCAGGGATTCCATGGTGCAAAGTCGGAAAAAAGTCCAGTTTTTGCTTAGAAAAGAGTCCAAAAGTCTCATTTTCTTGTGGCACTTATGTCTTTTCCGTTGAAATGGGTTCCTAGTCACCATGGTTTTCAACAATTCCAAGCCAAGTGGTGATTTTTGTTCGACTTGCGGATGACCAGGCTTGACGGCTTCTACCAATGAATGATCAACAAGTCGCATCCACTATCCAGAAACGGAGCATAAAACCTGGTACTGAAAAGGTCCAAGACCCACGTCACAAGACGAAGAGAAACGGAGCACCAGATTCGTTGGACCCACGGTACCAAAACCAGCGACCTCCACCCAGTTTCGAAGCTGTGGCACCTCAGCTCGACGGCTCCACGAAACAGGGAGTGGTTAGATGTAGAAGTCACTCATCATTCCACATTCTATCAGAATAAGATCTTAACCGACATCGTCATTAGAATGATCGAAGAATAGTTTGAATCATTGTGGCTCTGGAAGGCCTTGAAAGATCCCTGTGACCCCAAGTGTTGGGAGATTCATCTGCAACCACGACCACGGACCAAGGATTAGATTTGCATCACCAGGTCTACAGTCTACTGCTGAAAGCGCGGAAGTGATTCTGCTGGGATTGACCTTTTTTGGCTATTGGACTTCGACAACCAATCAAAAAAGGACTGTCACTAGCAATCCCAACCCCCCCAAAAACCAACAACATCAAGGACCTCAACCTTCGAACATCTTCGAACACACTATTGAGATGATTGCAGCTACCTTCATTCACCGAGTGCTTCCTTGACATCACAACTTCCCATGGGATCCAAAGGAAGCGCATTCCCCTCGTCCAGATGTCATCTCTGACTGCAGTACGCCAGGTTGAGGGCGGACATCGGGAGGGCCTCCAACAGATGAGGCTTCTGATCCCACTTGGTCAATGTTAAGATGGCAACCAAGGTTCACCAATCAAGGTCCATGAACGGCAACAAAGGGCAGCTGGAGGTGCCCCAGTTCTGTTGAGGATCAGTGAAAATTGGGCAGCTTCAGTGCACAAATCATAGACCCCAAGGAATCACTCCAGCTGATTCCACTGCTGTCCACAAGCAGCCTTTCACAGTCAGAAATTTGTTGTGGCTCTACTGCTTGTAGATGTATCAAGTTTTGCCTATGTCATCCTAGTTCTATACAAATTACAATAGATATGTTTATTGGCCGGTGTTGGGAAACAGAGCATACAAAATTTGACAAAACGATGCTTCAAATTGTTTTAAAAGAATTCATCCGAGACCAAACCCAGTGATCTTCCGGCGAGCTTGTCGGAGTGAGGATCAGCGAAAAAGTGTTGGGATTGATTCTATATAGCCCCTGCCACTGAGGGCTATATAACATGTTCAATGCGCCGTAAATGCTCAGGTTTTTGAAAAAATGTGCCTTGCTCTGGGGTCAAAAGTGATCAACTTCCACCCCCGACATCCACGGCCTTCTGACAGAGCCAGTTGTCCAGAGACGTCGGCCTGCATCGCAGGGAGCTACCGAACCTCCCAAAAGATCAAGAGATGTCAAGTGGCTTGACCTGTCAGGTGGTACCCAAAATCACCTTCACAGCTTCAAATCAAGGCGTTGCTGATGCGAGCTGCGAAGAGTTTTTGGCTCCGCTTCGGGAAGAGGAGTACGATTTTCCTCTATCGAAAGTCCATCCCTCAAAGTCCGCGCTTGGAATCTGGCAGCTTTCCAATTCAGATAATTACCAACAACACATGGGCCAAATTCCAAGCACCCTGCAGAGCACCTTTGGCACGTGTAGGGTTTATCTGCGCGACCATGCTTTTGGATACCGCGGAGTCGAACCATAGGACACAGGCCCTTTGCAACTTGGCAAGGGACCAAGTTGTGCGAATTTGGAGACGAAACAACAACTCTGGCGCCTGATGAGATATGAAAAGTTTGTAGACATTTCAACCAAACGTCCTCCAGAGATCTCCAGAGAAGAAAGGGCAGCCACCTCTTTACTCAAAGCGGTGCTGCACAACTAAAGCAACTAAAGAAAGTGACTCCAGCCTTAAGCTGAGAACTTGCGTATGATCTTAGTAATTACACCAGCATAGACCCCAGATAGCGGGCGCATTGCGCACAAGGATTTCCAGGGTGTGTACCATAAATTGCGTTTTGAATTGCATGATTTGTTTACAATAATACTTTCATAAATCTCAGCTTGTGTATTTTTCTCCCGCCCTGCTCCCTCATAATCTGAAAGGATTCTTCTGAGTCCAGCAGTTCAACAATTCAGCGCAGAAAGGAAATCATTGAACATGGCCACCAGTTCAACGAGGGAGACGAAGGGAGACAAAGGCAGACAAAGCGAAAGAAGCATGAGCAGCGGCAGAGTAGCGGCAAACAAAGCGCCGGTCCAAAGCCACAAGGGAGACAAAGGGGAGACAAAAGGGAGACAAAGGGGAGACAAAGGGGAGACAAAGGGAGACAAGCATGAGCAGCGGCAGAGCAGCGGCAAACAAAGCGCCGACCCAGAGCCGCAAGGGAGACAACGGGGAGACAAAGGGGACAAAAGGGAGACAAAGGCGAAACAAAGGGAGACAAGCATGAGCAGCGGCAGAGCAGCGGCAAACACAACGCCAATCCAGAGCCACAAGGGAGACAAAGGAGAGACAAAGGAAGACAAGCATCAGCACCGGCAGGGCAGCGGCAAACACAGCGCCGATCCAAAGCCACAAGGGAGACAAAGGCGAGAAAAGGCGAGACAAAGGGGAGACAAAGGCGAGACAAAGCGGAGACAAGCATGATCAGCGGCAGAGCAGCGGCAAACAAAGCGCCGATCCAGAGCCACAAAGGTGACAAAAGCAAAACAAAGGGGAGGCAAAGGGGAGACGAAGGAGAGACAAGCATGAGCAGCGGCAGAGCAGCGGCAAAAAAAGCGCCGATCCAGAGCCACAAAGGTGACAAAAGCAAAACAAAGGGGAGGCAAAGGGGAGACGAAGGAGAGACAAGCATGAGCAGCGGCAGAGCAGCGGCAAAAAAAGCGCCGATCCAGAGCCACAAAGGTGACAAAGGGAAAACAAAGGGGAGGCAAAGGGGAGACGAAGGGACGACAAAGGGAAAACAAAGGGGAGACAAAGGGGACACAAAGGGGAGACACAAGGGGGACACAAAGGGGAGACAAAGGGGAGACAAGCATGAGCAGCGGCAGAGCAGCAGCAAACAAAGCGCCGATCCAGAGCCACAAGGGAAACAGAGGAAAGACAAAGGGTAGATAAAGGGAAAACAAAGGGGAGACAAAGGGGAAACAAAGGCAAAAGAAAGGGAGACAAGCATGAGCAGCGGAAGGGGAGACACAAGGGGGACACAAAGGGGAGACAAAGGGGAGACAAGCATGAGCAGCGGCAGAGCAGCAGCAAACAAAGCGCCGATCCAAAGCCACAAGGAAGACAAAGGGGGGACAAAGAGAGACCAAGGAAGACAAAGGGAGACAAGCATGAGCAGCGGCAGGGCAGCGGCTAACAAAAGCGCCGATCCAGAGCCACAAGGGAAACAGAGGAAAGACAAAGGGGAGACGAAGGGACGACAAAGGGAAAACAAAGGGGAGACAAAGGGGACACAAAGGGGAGACACAAGGGGGACACAAAGGGGAGACAAAGGGGAGACAAGCATGAGCAGCGGCAGAGCAGCAGCAAACAAAGCGCCGATCCAGAGCCACAAGGGAAACAGAGGAAAGACAAAGGGTAGATAAAGGGAAAACAAAGGGGAGACAAAGGGGAAACAAGGGCAAAAGAAAGGGAGACAAGCATGAGCAGCGGCAGAGCAGCAGCAAACAAAGCGCCGATCCAGAGCCACAAGGGAAACAGAGGAAAGACAAAGGGTAGATAAAGGGAAAACAAAGGGGAGACAAAGGGGAAACAAAGGCAAAAGAAAGGGAGACAAGCATGAGCAGCGGTAGAGCAGCGGCAAACAAAGCGCCGATCCAGAGCCACAAGGGAGACAAAGGAAAGACAAAGGGGAGATAGAGGGAAGACAAAGGGGAGACAAAGGGGAACAAAGGGAGAAGCGGCAGAGCAGCAGCAAACAAAGCGCCGATCCAAAGCCACAAGGAAGACAAAGGGGGGACAAAGAGAGACCAAGGAAGACAAAGGGAGACAAGCATGAGCAGCGGCAGGGCAGCGGCTAACAAAAGCGCCGATTCGAGCCCTACCATTGAGAAGTAAGAACCCCTTATAGCTTGTCAGCTATCTGGGGAAAAAAATGTAGAGAGCGAAGGGAAATCGAGATCAAATCATGAATTCTGCTAGTAAGATCTATTTTTCGTACTTAGTTCAGGTCAAGAAATGGCTCATGGCTGGTGTCACAGTCCACTTGCCGGAGACATGCACTGCGACTGTCATCACGACAGGTATCCCCGAGGGCCATGACAGGAGAAAGGCACAGGAACCAAGCAGTGCTTCCGGTGCTTCTGCTGCTTCTGGTGCTGGTGCTTTAGCACTGAAGCTATGAATCACTACTATATTTTTGATCATTTCCAAACATTTCGATCTCATTCCAGTCACGACTCTGGGCTCTATTTGGAGGATTCATAGCAGCGATACCAGTGATTCACTTGTTTGAACCTTGGCACATGGCAAGACAAGACTGGTGGCTCTCGCCCTCGCCAAAGTCTTGGTGAATCTTTGCTGCCAAAATGCGAATGGAATGCCACAGCAGCCTTGTTTCCACAGTCCACTCCCCAGCACCGTTCATCATGAAGGAAATTCAGGTAATCGGGCTGGGTTTTCACCTCGGCTCAGGTCCAGGGCTAAAAGAATGTCACAGAGATCTGGATGAGAGAAGAAAGTACAAAGGATGAGAGAAGATGTACTAAGATGCACTAAGATTACTGAGAAGAGAAGGATGTACTAAGGGTGAGGAAGAAAGTACCAAGGAAGATAAGGATGGGTCAAAATTTGCAGAATTGCGTAGGTCTTGCCTCTGCAAATGGGATATGGACTGCCGCCAAATTACTCCCAACATCTCTAGGCAACCTGCCATGTACCTCGCAGGGATGTGCTTCAAGCACGCGACTGAAAGTCGAACAAAAAAGGACGACTTGAAAAACATGCATAAGTTTATATAAGTTTCATAGACAACTTGACAAAAAATGCGACATCTGCACAGATTAAAAAAAAAAAACATCATTTCTGATCCAAAATCAGGCGCCTGTCTTCTCCCCACGACCAGAAAGGTAGGCTCTTTTCGCACCTTTGATGCTGAGAGAGGTAAGCTCCTAGAGCAGCTTTGGAGAAGACCTGGCGACTTCAAAGAAATGAAGCAAACAAATGCAAATAAAGAAGAAAAATTAAGAAAAATGAAGAAAATAGAAATAGAGAAATAGAGAAATTGATAGAAATTGTGAAAGGTGCAAGTAGTGCATCAGCTTCTGACTTCAAGAAATGCGATGAGTTACAGAAGCAGGGTCTGATAAGAGATCCTCGCCAAGTAAATGTTTTCGAGATCCCTGAGAAACAGAGCCCTTCCAAAGCAACTTCCAGCCTCCAAGGCTCCGTACATGGTGGCAGGAATGTATTTGGCACAGTTCAAGAAGAAGACATTCCTCAGGGATCCCAACTCCCGGTTTTCACGGTGTTTTGAAAGATTCGAGTCGTGCAAGTCATGACTCTGCAGGAAGGATAGCAAAACCGGCAGCTGCAAGACAGCAAAGGCACCGATGAAAATAGATTACTTGAATCAAATTGAATCATATTGAATCATATTGAATCAGATTGCATCAACTGAAAGCAAGGACATTGTCAGGCAAAGAAACTGTCCGAGATGATACTTGACATGTCCACGCAAACGATCTGCATAAAGGATAGCATCTGGATCCACCTGGAGCTGGGAATGCAACAGACTTTTTAACTGCACAGGACCGGCACGAAACATTGTGCTAAGCTTAGTGCTGAAAAACCTTGTGCTAAGCTTAGTGCTTAGTGCTAAATATACACCAGATCTGTTCCAAACTGTTCCATTTGACAGTTGGAGTGGCATCATGGCTAGTCATTTTGCAACAAAATCATATGCCTAGTCTTTGGACCAGTTTCTGACTGTGCACCCATGGCTTTTTAATCATGTTGCAAGCATGACCATGGTGGGAGTAACCATGGCTTAATCATGTGGTAAGCAGTGCCATGTTGTAACGTTGATCGTGGCAAGTGAAACCATTCTCACAATAACCATCAGCCTGGCAATCTCAGAGCAACCATCAACCCAGCTTTGCAACCTGACTGAAGGGAAGCTACCAACATAGGACCTGGAAGGGGGGTTCACCTGGCAATTCTGTTCGGATGAGAATCCAACGGATTTGAAACAAATGCGTTGAGAGTTCAATTTGATCCTCATTCAGCCAAAGTGAACCTACCAAACAACAAATCGGATAGAACCAACTTTCAAGTTAATCCCCTTTTTGCAAAGCTTTAGATCATTGACCATTCTCGCATGTCAATGAGCTGTGCTGTTGTGGAAACTGGATGGAAGTTGGTCATCTGCATCATTTTGGGCATCTGATTTTCAGTGCAAAGGGGATCCACTTTTGGAGCGCCGCACAAAACATAAACCAAAATCTTGAGACATCAAATTCCTGGAATTGAAGAAGGCATGGGCCCGGTCTTTGGGTTGCTGGTTATCCTTCCCCCTAAGTGTTTACCAAGCATCATACAACCAGCTATCGCTACGCATTTTGTGTGTGTGTGTGTGTGATGGAAAGGGTCTTATCAGTGGCGTGTCGTTGGCAATTCACAACCGTGATTCTTTTTCTATCTAAGTATGGTGAGTACTGATTGCAAGCGAGTTGCTAATCGTTAAACCTTATTCATTAGCCATACTCATACTCGTTGCTTGTTTATGAACCGTTCTCGATTGCCATTGTTGAATCGTGTCATGACAAACCATCATTGGCCAGCATGACGATCAAAAATCATCAAACGTCACCGTCAAGCCATGCCAGGTCGAAAATATTGCCAACAATGGTTTGCAAACCGTTCCAGTACCCCCCAAATACCCACGACGGACCAGTAGCAAAAAGTATCAACAACTACTTAAAACATATCAAAAGTTGCATTTTGGGGTGCAGGGATTACTCCGGGGAGTGGTTTTCGGATGTTTTCGGGGATGCAAGAATTGCGCGGGTTCGAAGTTGCAGATGCAAGAATTACCTTGCAGGAAATAGCTGCAGGGATTGAATCTCGTGGATGCAAGACTTAAGAAGAGATGCGATTCGGGAGTTCAAGAGCTATGCGGGTTGAGTTTCGGGGACGCAAGGATTCTTGGAATTTTGATCCCATAACAGGCGCAGCTGCATACAAGTGGGAAACAAATGGGAAAGAGAGGATTCGCAGAGTTTGAAGGTCTTCCAGGGTTGCAGCGCTGCGGGGAACAAAAGTTTCAAGTTTCAAGGGTTCCAACCTCTGCAGGTTTCAGGGTTCCAAGGTTCCAGGGTTCCGCATGGTTCCGTTCCGTTCTGTCCGGTGTTCCGCTTCAGCCGAAACCACGACACCATCACTCCCAGCCCAGATTGAAACCCAACTGTGTGGCTGTTGGGAAATAATTATCAGCCATGCTTGGAGTGAGCATTGATGACCTCAAACCATTTCTGTTTATAAAATTATGGCTTGAAATGGTTTCTAAGGGTATGGTTTCATAACCATACTATACCATTATGATTATAGAATTCCGTGAATCATTTTGGCTTGCCACACTTGGTCACAAGTCTGCAGCACCTTGGCGATGAAATCGTAGTGCCACCACTTTTTGCTGTTCAGAATTGCCATCCAAGTCCTCTTCGTTCCGGGACCCCCCAAGCAGCATGGTGTGGTCAACATGATGTTTCCAACGTGTTCCAACTCATGTTAACCCTGACAAGCGCCAACATCCAACAGCAGCTAATAGCAACGACATCTATCACTTTCCACAGCTGTCGGAGCTGGCAGTCTTTAAGAAAACCTGGGAATTGGCCGCTGTGCCGTCGACGGAGACGCCCGAAACAGTGGAGGGGATCAGCTTGGTCCTTGGATGCACAGATGGATCCTGCAGAGTTGAACTTTAGAAGCCAGTCTTTGGGAAAGAAATAGATCCCAAGCACAAAACAGGAAGATGAAGGTGAAGATGATGATGAAGATGAAGATGATGATGAAGATGATGAAGATGATGAAGATGGAAGATGATGAAGATGGACATCTGAATTGATGGAGATAGCAGTGACGGCTGCTGAGGCGTGCTGAGCGTCTTGTATCCCTCGATGTCAAACTCGCCATCACTGAAGACATCGAACCTCAGCGACATCAAACTCGCAGCCGATGTCCGGGTTCGTATGGCATGCGATCGAGGAACCCATCGCAACCAAAAATGCCACCTCCCAGCTGTCGTTGCATGAACATGGTGTCCTCACGGCGGCAAAACACCACAGAATCGGCGGCAAAACACCACAGAATCTCTTGAAACAAGGACCCAAGTGACAAACATGATGAAAGTGACAAACAACTTTCAGATGACAGTGTCAAAATAAACATAATGACATAATGACAACAGAAGTTAGATGCCTTTGTTGTGCTCAATGAACGTTTCTTCAACGGTCGCAAGTTCCGCCAAGGGTCCATTTCAGCTCCACCTCTGGACACTGAAAAGCAGTACACTGTGGGATGCGCCGCTGCACGCTTCACTGGCCCCGGCACAGGATATGCGCCCTGAGTGAGGCTCTGTACAAGACAACTGGTGCTTCAACTGGTGCTTCATTGCCGCTCCCAAGTGATTCACGGCATCGGATCTATTCATGAGGTACAGTATTGCGATGAATCAAATGCCCTTGTATGTATTGGTCTGAAGCTTATGTACTTCTGGAATTATCTATGGAATTCTTTGGACTAACGTATTTCTTCATGGAATTCCACTGGTTCTTCACTTCATCCAAGTTTCTTCGCAAGGCTTCTTGCAGCTCCCTTGCCTTGGTAACAGGAAGGGAGACATGCACAGCCAAGGAAATGCCAAGCATCAAGGAAGTGCCGCCGATCCAAGAAGAAATGCCGCCCAGGAGCTTGGTGTCTGCCAAAAATGCCTGGATTACGCTTCGGTTCGATGCCCTGGGCGGTGGATCGAACAGGAAAAGGTCTCTGAGGAAAACTGGGAACTCCAAACACATCTCCGACCATTCAAGGCTTGGAGACACCTATGTGGCACCCTCCGCGATCCCGTCCTTGAAATGTTTTTGTACCAGGACGGATTCTCAACTGTCCCAACCCACTTGTGCCAAAGAACCTCAGTATCACTCTGGCTCAACTGGAGGCTGACAGGTGCCATGCTCAGTCTCTCCTGGTGCTGCCCAAGCTCTGCTTCATAGCAAGGCTCACCGGGAAGCGCTGTGTGACAGGAATCAGAGCTGGAAGAGCTGTCAGAAGCTTCGTGCACCTTCTCACTATGGTGCTCCTTCTTGCTATCGTGCTCCTTCTCGCTGTCGTGCTCTTTTTTGGAGCTCGAGCTGTTCAAATCCTTAGGGGAAACCAACTCAGCTTTCACGACTCAGCCTCTCCATATTCTAGAACGGCAGGACATCAAAGGTGACCACACACTGTGGCAAGACTTTAAGCCCTTTGTGCGCCTGGTGCTACTGGACTCATGTGAGCTGTGTTCAAAGCCCAATGGTCACGGGCTTGCAAAAGCATTCATCTTCCGCAAACCTCTTGCGTGGTTTATGCGATCAAAGCGGGAGCTTTTGCGAGTTTTGGCACCACTTTCACCAATCTTTCACCTCGAGATCTAATATCATCACTCTTTAGATTTTGGATCTCATCAGATCGGTCATCCACCGCAGAACGGAAAAGGTGTCCCAACTTCGCAGAGCTTTTGTGCTCCACAAAATTCCAAACTTGTCAGCGCAGACCCTCCTGTTCGCTTTGCACAGATTCCATGACCGACACGCTTGCGTCTCACTTTCCCCAAGCTTTCGTCTCGCATTTTGTACATTGTGCTGTCGCTCCTGCTTCCGCGGAACTCTCACTTTTGCGGACTCATCCCAAGATAAACCATTTAATGAAAGAATGTACAATGCATTGATCAAGGTATTCATCAAGGTTGCGAAAACTGCTGATGTAGAACTGTTCTTCTTGGTCTTGGCTCCGGACCTTCAATGAATGACGCAACTCCTTCACCGAATCTTCCAGGCTATCCGCCTGCCGCGCCCTATTGGTTGACTGTGAAGGATGCTGAAGCATGTGAAGTTCGAGAGAAAAGATGAGGAAACTTGTGGAGGATGTTATAACACTTGGTGGCTTTTAGATCCTTTGGTAAAACTTCATTTTTGTGGATACCTGGTAAATCCATGTAAATCCATCTAATCCCATTAACACTACAAGCCCAACTTAGTGGCTGTAAGCCACCCAGAACACCATCCCTAATTAGGCTCCGCTGATGCCTCTCGCAGCTGCATTTTGATGTCTGCCAATGTTTGGAACCAGGCGAAGGCATTGCATTGGCATATTGCCGACATCAAATTGGGCACCCGATTTTCATCACTCCACCCACTACGCAACCAAAAATCTGAATCTTTTTCGCTGCCAAATTAGGTGGTACAAATGGTACATCACATTTTATGACCTCGCCATCATGAGACAAACTTTGCAAACCTCTGAAACAGCGTGGTCATGGGTGGTCTAAGAACTCAAATTTCATCCTATTCTGAGGCGTCTGATCCGCTTTCTTCGAAACCCGTAAAGAAAGCACTGCGTGAGAGTAATCACATCCGAATTCTTTAGGCAACAACTTTCATAACTAGTCTCCTTCTCCTTCGCGCCTTTCTTCCCTGCCCAATTCCCATAGCACTTCATGCTGGAGCTAACTCTATCGCTCCCTCCCCACCCAAAGGCAATTCACCACACAGCACCGGACAAAGAGCCATGTCACGCAAGCCTACCTCCACTTGCACAGCTCTTCGAAACAACCTAGCCCTGGTATGCCCTAGTCACCTTGCGGCCGGTCGTGGCTACTTTTAGACCCGAGCTCTATTCCCAAAACAGACATAGACAGCCTTGATCTTGTTTCATTGTTGAAACGAACGATCCTACGGGACAACTTTCGCAACAATAGAATCAGTGGGACAACTGCTGCACCTTCTCGCTATCGTGCTCCTTCTCGCTATCGTGTTCCTTCTCGCTGTGGTGCTCTTTTTTGGAGCTCGAGCTGTTCAAATCCTTAGGGGAAACCAACTCAGCTTTCACCAACCAGCCTCTCCATATTTTAGAACAGCAGGGCATCAAAGGTGATCACGCACTGTGGCAAGACTTTAGCCTTTTGTGCTCCTGGTGCTACTGGACTCATGTGAGCTGTGTTCAAAGCCCAATGGTCACTGAATGAAAACTGCTGATGTAGACTTCAACTGTTCTTGGTTGTCTTGGCATCGGACCTTCAGTGAATGACGCAACTCCTTCACCGAATCTTCCAGGCTATCCGTCATGACTACTGCCTGCACCAACTTTGTCGCTCCATGGGAACGACCAGTTGAAACGTGTGAGGAGTTGAGGCGTTCTAAGGGTGAGATGGGAAGGGAACAGCATGAAAAATCAAGAAAAATCACCCTGAATTCAAAGTACGAATTGCTTTATTTAAAAAGAATCAATAAAGAGACTTCTTTCTAGATAAAGATCACTGTCTTTCCCTCCGCTCCGTGCTCGCAGCAAAATGCCTTAATGTGCGCAGGAGACTTCTTCCATTCGCCAACATCTGAGCCCTTGGTTTGGCGCGTTGCTCGCAGAGTGAAGCTCATTGTTTGGATTCTCAAATTGGTCTTTCCAACCCTCAAAAGTTCTGCAGAATTTGAAGCTGAAATTGCAGGTTTCCCGTATCGAATGGATTTTCAAATGCGGCAAGAGAAGCCAAGCAATCTTACTGGATCTAGTTTCAAATGCAACCAGGAGACACGTCCATAAAAGAATACCAGGAGCACCCCAGCCACAAACAGCAGCAAAGTGCCCGCCTGGTATCTTGTCATCGCTGGCATCAAGAAGTCATGAGATAGGAAGGGAGACGCCACTCAGCACCGAAGAACCACCCATGTCAGCCAATGTTCGATGGGAACATAATATCAACATAGTATTTTTGATGTGTATGTAATGTATATGTGTATAAATATATATATATATATGTGTATGAATATATATATATATATATATGTTATGTATTGTACATTACATGACTATTGTCAACACATTCGTTTAAACAGGCAGGATGTTTCCTTGGAAATGTTCCCAGCCCTTGTTGGCCAAAGGAGTTCAGGACCCGCACACCTTCAACGTCGCCCAAGACTTGTCTGGAAGTGGCAGCACTTCCTGGCGCGAATTGAATCGGGTGCTGAAAAAAAATGATTTATATCCACTTGTATGTATATAATCATATACATATAATATATATATATACATATATATATATATACATATATATATATATATACATATTATATATATATATATATAGAAACATATACATATGTATATTTGGTGGTTTATTAAAATAGGGACACCCCAAGAATGGTTGGTTTATTTCTATAGATGGAAAATGTGGGATGATTTGAGGGCACCCCTGTCTTGAGAAACCTCCATATGTTATATACATAATCAATCCTGTTACGTGCATATAATATAGGGATACAATACATCAGTGATATACACTAATCGTCTTAAACTTAAAGAAAATATGACGGTCTTTTCTCTGCTTCGTTTCTATGCCATGTTTTTGCTGCTTTTCCAAGACTTCGAAGAAATTCCATCCTTGAGACCGGAGGAACTAGGCGTCAGCAGCAGTTCTCTCTTCTCGCCACCTGAGACAAAGAGCACCCTTCTGATTCTATGAATTCACAAGCAAAAGGTCTCTCGCAAATTGGTGGTGGCTGTGAAACAGAGCCTGGAACAACTGCCGCCTATGAGCAATTGGCGTGGAAAAGTGAGAAGCCCCCGAGCGCCGAGTGCAGAAAATGCAAATGAGTACTTTTGGTCAAGGAGGCTTGAAGAAAACATCACAAGCATCCAGGATGGCTGGGGATAGCTTCAGAATACTTCGGTGTTCAGAGGACTCTCCATGTTCTATGAGAAGTTCGATGGCCCGAATCGACTGATCTATCGCTCTGCTGGGCACCTTCGATGTCTGTTTCTTCTTGTTCTGCAGGTGCAATGTCCGCAATAGAGTGAGCCGCCATCGCAGCGCCTGATAGCTGCACCTAAGGTAACAGCGTCGTCTCTAATGTTCTTGAGCCTGCAAGGCTGCACCGGAATTTGCTGGCAGGGCGGGTGAAATGCCCAGCATATGCCGTGCCCAGTTACCTATAGCTCAACAAAAAGGCCACATGATTCCCCCAAAAGCATAACAAGTCATTGCACATTGGCAGCAGCAAGCCAAATCCCAAAGAATCACAACTGAAAATCCTGGAATCTTGGGTTTTATGAAGTCCAAAAAGACCGCACCGAGATGCGTTCATGAACCTTGATGAAGTGTGTCTATCCAACAAGGGGTGTCTCTATATGTATGTCGTTCTGCATGATATTTGAGGGTACTGTCAGGTCCCACAAAACTCCAGGAACCAAACCAATGAGGGGTGAGATATTGGAGCAAACTGCTGGACAGTTCATCCAATCATGATGTACGTAGGTGATCTGTGGATGCGAATCTCAGAATCTACCACAATCTCAATGACTTCATAGTGGTCAAGTCCTGCTAGCTCACATGACAAGCTCAGTTCTACGTCAGCTGTGGAAATTCACCGAAGGATTCATCACCAAATCCAATGGACGCAGCGCAGGAAACAGTGATGTCACATCGACGTCGTTGAATTCCACCATGCAACTCCCACATCTGCCGCTGACTGGTCTCACTGGCCCAGAGCTGGAGCTGAACAGGCTGAGTTTGCTTCTTGTAAGTAACAGTAATTGAACAGCTCTGTATCAAATTATGTAGTTAAACACTTCTGAGTAATTACAAGTGATCCCTTTCTCCAAAAGTCTTTATGCAGAGATCGTTTTGCAAGACATGGAGAGAACTTGAAAACTGAGAACTGTTATTTTGAGGGCATCAATTCACCAAACAAATCTCCAAGAGCACATCCCAAGGACCCTTCGAACGGAGGCTGATCTTTTGCCTCTCGGCGGCAGCACTTCCTCCGCAACTTTGGCTGCGAGGATCCATCCCAAAGAACGCCGGAACGCCGGAAGCTCCAACATCATAACTCAAGGCTCCGAGGAAAAAACAAATCTCCAGAAATGCTTTCACTTGAACTCTGTTCGTGCTCACCCTCGTTCTTCAGGAGTGGAAATCTAATTTAGATTCTAAGCAAGTCTAAGCTCTGCATGAAAGGTCTTTGACCTTGCATGCGTTGTTCTGACCGATTCTGCCTCTGTATCTTCTTATCGACTAAATTTCTACGTCCAAGTGGCCAAGACAGAGGCATTGATGCGACCGATTGGAGCAGCCATGCAGCGACTGAGAAGTTGAATCAGTTCAGATTTGATCCGATGAAGATCCTACAACTGCTTTGTTTTTTGCAAACTAGTTTCAACAGGTTCCCACCGAAGGGGCTCGTCGCTGTGTCCCTCAGGGAATGCTGATGCTGCAACAGCAAGCAAAAGGCCAAATGGCCGGCCAATGATCATGTCTGCGACAGCAGGTGGCAACGGTACCAGCCGTTGACCGTTTTGAACCTAAGCGCACTTCCAATCCTGACGGCATTTCTACATTCTACATATCTTTACGTATTTCTACATATTCTACCTTCTACATGTGAAAGCTCTGAAAGTCAAAGAAATGACAGTGCAAAACAGGTTCCACTAGACACCGAGCGACGGATGGAATGCGACAGCTCCTTTGTTGCCACAATCTGCTCCCCAGCACCGAGCATCACGAACGTTGTTGTTATAGTCGCCAATGGGCACCACCTTTCGGTGGGACAGAGCAATGTCATGGCAACTCGGCAACTGTATACTTGTTTGCCGCAGATTTGCTGCCAACCCAAGTGACCCCTCGTGAATGTCTGAGCCAAGTCACTCCCAACATCTTCAGGCACTCTTGCATGAACCTGCAACAGTTTCCATTGAGCCATTCATCACACAAACACTGGAGTTTCATGGGGAGAAGGCATCTTGCAATTGCCATCAATGACAATGCGTCCAGAAAATATGAGCTCCGGGCTTGTCTTCACCCCATTGCCAGAAGGGCAAAGCACCCTGACAACGTCCATGTTCTGCTTTGTACGCACCCATGGAAGCTTTCGAAAAGACCTGCACAACAAAAAAACATCTGCGTGACCGTCAATCTAGAATCATATGCAAGGCCTTCCTCCTTGCGACATCTATCTTTTGAAAGGCATGAGGTCAGCTTGCCATGATGAGGACATCAAATGACATCAGCTCTGTGATTTCGCTGGCGCCTCAACTGCACCATACATAGCAGGGGCATGCACAGCGCAGTTGAGGAAGAAGACTTTCCTTCGAAATCAGTGGGTGCTCAGTGGGTGCTCAGAGGCTTGAGTGGCTCATGTGGCCTTCCCATCAGCCGAGTCTTCGACATTCAGAGCATGTGGGCCATGTGTGCGGTTTCAGTCGTAGGCTCACCAAGTCACTGCGGTCAGTGGTTCCACTGGTCACCATCCTTTCCAACTTGACAGAAACTGTCGAGACAAGACCTTTTTTTTGGTGCTGCAACAACCATGTATAACATATTTAGCCTCCTGGAAGCTAATCAAGAGCCTACCAAGAGCGTATCCTGATAGGAAACTGATCTTGGGTCTACTATGGTCTACTCTGGTTTCTAGATGTTTCTAGGAGTGCTTTTTTCTTTTGTTGTAGTATTGAAAGCCAGGCATTGGGCGAAATCAATGTTCAACCTGCCATCCTTGCCAGGGTGCTGTCCATTGTACGGCTTGACATGCCATCTCAGTCGATCTGGGAAAAGGATCGCGTCTGGGTCGGCCTACACTGTTGCTGCTCCTATCTTGCATCGAAAATCGCGGAAAGCCGTACACCACCATACTCATTTTGACCCGTACTCATCCACCAAGACAAACTCTCTGGAAAAGACAAGTCCACGGCTGGCCTTGACGACAAAGTCGAAGTTGTACCAGGCTTTCCCGAACAAAACATCCATCCACGTCCTGGGCATGCTCTTGCAACTGCGCACAGCTACATTTCCGTGACCAACTATAAACAATGAGGCTAAAAACCCATCCCGTGCCGCACACCAACGGACATCTGCACTTAAGAAGACCTCCATCAGTTGACAGTTGCAAATTGACGACACATCAATGTCACAACGTTCATCCCCTGAGTTGCCAACTGCATAAAGACTTGAGAGTTGGCGGCGGTCCGATCCACTGACACACCCGCGGCTGTCGAAGGAATGAGTTTTGTCCTCGGATGCAGATGTTTGATGCATTGGGTGCTGGAGATCTCTGTTCCTGTCGCGGCGCGCTCTGCGCATGGCAAGAATCTTGTACCCGTCAATGTCAACGCTGTGGTCGCTGTACACGTCAAACCTGGGTGTCGGTGTTGCTCGAAAGCAACACGACAGGCTGCAGCAATTTAGAGATCGCCATTTCACTCATAGAAACCAGGACCAAGACAAGAATTCCCCTAGCAAAAATATACATTGTGTCCTTTTTGGTCCTCTTTCGTGAAAGGAAAATCTTCCTTTTTGTGTCACGGCAGTTGCGATGAAAACCACAAAGGTAGTGTCCTGGCGAAAAGTATCGATGTAGGTGCGGCATTCGAATTGCACCGCACGCTGCCCAAAACCCAAAGAAACAGCGTGTTCTTCCCATACTGTCTTTGGAAAGGCCACTGCATGTGGTGTGGAAGTCTTGAACTGCATCAAGTAAGAAGATCAAGGCTTAACCTTCCGGCCAGAAACCCATTGCATCCGAAAATACCAGTTCCGCTTTGCCGCTGCATGAACATGGTGTCCTGAGCAAAGGCAACTGGAAAAGACCGCCAAATGTTTCTTTAGAAAGCCGAAAACGATGCGTTTTCATGATTGAGCCGCGCAACAAAAACATGATCAATTGAAGCGCTTCCTTGCTTTGATCAAAGCTGTTGAAGCGAGACATTCTGCAAACGCTATGTTGCGAGCTGCCAAGGAACCATTTCTGGACCACTTCTGGCGACGGAAAAGCAGTAGATGGAGGGCCATGCTTTGGCCGATGGCACTGGTACAGGATATTTGCCCTCGGTGCAATCTATGCTGTGTCTTCAGTGGTTTTGGGGGGATGACATCTTTTTGCAACAATACACAATGTCACAATCTTGACACAATCTTGACATCTTAATCTTGTTGTGTCTAATGTTGTCAGAATCCGATGCACCCTTTTTCTGTTCCCAGTGCCCCATTTATGAAACTGCTGCTGGGAATGCGTTTGGGCGTTCTTGGCATCTTGTAACAAAGAAAAATGGAACATGCAGTTTTCCACGCCAAGGTGTGTCCCCCAGGGTAGAGTCTGCATGCTATCTGCGCACGCGCATGGGTTTTAATATGTGTGTATATACAATTACAGAAATATATGCATATAGTATTTCTATGCATTTGTGTGAATACATACACACATGAGTTCAGATATGCACACAAATACATCATACATTATAGGTATTTATCTATGTTTATGATATATGATGGTTGATCAAAAATCCTTTATCCAAAACCCACCATTCTGGGTGCTTCTTTTCTTCGCGGACCCATGTTTGCACAGCATACTTTTGCCATATGCCTTTCTCCATTCCAAGTCTGTGGATGCTAGCTGGTCTCAAGAAGTTCCCATCTCCCGGATTCTTCGCGAACTTTAGTGAAACTTTTGCGACAGCCAGTGCCAAAACTCTGATAATAGTTTCTTTCTCCCAGTGGAACACCCAGTGCAAACTAACCCAGTGCCGCTCAAACCGTCCCATCTGATACAAATTTAAGCAGCGGCAAGTTAACAAATATATGGAATCTTCACGAATCTGAAATCTTTCGGAAAACGAATAGTCTCGACTTACATGGTTTCCAAAACACCATTGGCCTGAAGACATGTCCACAAAATATGGGAAACAACAGTTGTTCATTGCTCTTGTCAAATAGAGAAGTGATAGAAGCCAGGAAATCTGAATGCAGCTCACTTTGAACACCTTAAGAGGAAACTTTGGAAGGCACTACAATGACCAAATTGTGTAAAACACTTTCGAAGGGCACTGGCTCAAAACTGGAGTTTGGTAGGGATGCTTCGGCGGTGTTGTGTGGTGACTTTTTGGCGAAGGTACTGTGGCGGTTGGTGGCGGTGTTTGTCTAACAGTGATCTCGGTGGAGTTTTTGTGTTGTTTTCGTGCTGCGCAGTCGGGAAAAGGCACACCATGAGTTATACAAATTTCCTCATGGATTTGCCCTGCGGCTTGTCGCGGCTGGTGGCTGCCAAGGTGAGCAGACCAGAACTGCACTCAGATTTGGTGGCTAAAGCATCCGAGATTTGGTAGGCAAGCTCCGAAAGGAGGAGTTGCTTCCTAACATGGTCATTGAGTCAAAACCTTCCAAAGACCTCTTGCACAACGGCCACATATGCGTATATCGCCTCGTTCACAGAAACATACACATGATTATACACATGTTTTTTGTAAATAATGTATCTTCTTTTTCAAAACGCAAATACAAATCCGCCAGCACCGAAGCATCTCTTACTGGGAGCTCTTTATTGGCCCAGGATCCCATTTCTTTGAGGTTTAAAAGGTGACTTTACAGCAAGATTGGCGGAACCACCTGTCCAACCGCCCAACATCGGAGAGGTGGCTAAACCACCCTTCGAGGCCTCCGTAAGGCCTAGACCAGCAGGCGTGTGATCCCACGTACGTACTTCATGTATAACCAAGAGGGAATGTAATGCTCAATGATGGATGAAGTGTGTACTTATATATATATATATATTATATATATATAATATGATTGATTGATGATTATCTTCATGTACATATTGCATATGGTCCCTGCGCTGGGTTCCTTCGTCCAAGATTCTGGGCAAGGCTGCTTGCAATTCGATTTCCTCGGTTTCGCAGAGGATGGCATAGCCAAACATGGCACCAGAGAGGTTCCCCATCTGCGGTCAAGGAGCTTCGTGTCTGCCAAATATTTCTGGATTTCGTGTCGATTGGACGCCCTGCATCGGTTGGATCCCCAGCGAGGGTTGAAATGGGAGTGTGACTAGGAAGACGGGTAGACAACCAGGTCACGCCACCCTCATCCGTATCGTCCTTGAAATGTTTCCAGAGTACCAGGACGGATTCTCAATAGTTCCAATCCACTTGGCCCAGAGAACCTCAGACCAATCTGACAGGCCTTCAAACCTGTGCCATGTTTTTAGGCAAAGCTCTGCAGAAACGTTCAGGAATGAGGGGAGAGCGAGAGGTGTCCAGATTTTGTATCAGAGACTTGGATCCCAAGCTGTTTGCGGTTGCGGCACGTTGATGTGTCCCGCCCCAAACAGTTCCTTGTTGCTGCCTAAACACAGCATTGTAGCAGGGCTCACCCGGCAGCGCTGTGTGGCAAGATTCGCTGACTGAAGTGTTGTCTGATGCCTGGGACGTGTCACAAGCAGAATGCCAGGATTGCAAAAGATCTAAGCTCATAGAAGCTGCACTTAGACTCAAGCTGCACTTAGACTCTTTTTGAAAAAAGAACAGAAGATATCAGAAGCATCGCAGCCTCTCCATGTGCTTTCGGAGCATGACAAAGGAACCGCTGCAAACTGTGGCATGACTTGAGGCAACTTGAGCCATTTGTGTCACTGGACAGACTTCAAGTGCTTCTCTTGGCTCCGAACGTTCAACGAATGCAGCTCCTTCACGGACTCGGCATCTGTCATGACTACTGCCTGCCGCACGTGCACGGTGACTCACTGTGCGAGGAGTTGAGATGGCTTGAGGATCGAGATCAACAGGAAATTACAGCGTGAAAATCTTCAATTTCAAGCATTATATATATATATATTTATTTATTTATTTATTTATTTATTTTTATATTTTTATTTATATATATATATATTTATTTATTTATTTATTTATTTATTTTTATATTTTTATTTATATATATATATAAATTCATAAAATCAATTCAAATCTTACAAAATAGCTATAGTCTATCAAAAATCAATAAAGATCAGAATCTTTCCCTCGGCGCTCACAGCAAAAGGCCTTCATGTGCGCTGGAGACTTCTTCGATTCGCCAACATCTGAGGCCTTGGTTTGGCACGTTGAGTGCAGAGTGAAGCAGTTTATACTACCTATATACTATCTATATACTACTTAAACACTTATCTACATACTACTATTCTTCAGATTCTCAATTTTGTCTTTCCCTGAAAAGTTCTGCAGAATTTCAAGCAGCAATCGGATCTAGTTCCAAATGCAACCAGGAGACATGTCCATAAAAGAACACCAGGAGCACCCCAGCCACAAACAGCACAAAACTGCCAGCCTGGTCATGTTGGTGAAGGGAACCCTTTGATTTTGACATCGCTGCATCAAAGAGTCATGAAATCTGAAGGGAAGAAGCCACTGAGCACCACCCAGTGTAACCAAAAGTTCGAATTGGAACCGTCAAGAAATACATTTACATGCAAACAGAAGTGTATTTAGAAATGTATTCAGAAATGCTTTTAGTCCCGTGTATTTTGAAATGTGTGCATTGGAAGAAGTGTTCCTCGACCTTCCAGAATGGGGTCCAAGACTTGCCGTTCACTGGCACTTCTTCCTGAACGCAGA
Organism: Symbiodinium kawagutii; assembly: GCA_009767595.1. Classification (NCBI taxonomy): domain Eukaryota; class Dinophyceae; order Suessiales; family Symbiodiniaceae; genus Symbiodinium; species Symbiodinium kawagutii. Next base: position 35,701 of record VSDK01027421.1, read on the forward strand.
GACTGCTTCACGGAAATGGCTCATCTTTCCATATCTTTCCATATGAAGGTTTCTCAAAATAGGGTACCCGCAAAATGGTTGGTTTATGCCCTAGAAATGATGAATAAAGGATGACTTGGGGAGTACCCCCATTTGGAGAAACCACCATATCTTTCCCCCTAGACTCGCTCGCAAATCAACCCACAACTTCGATCCTTGAGATCGGGCTTCCAGCCAAGCGTTAGCGGCTGGTACTGCTTGTCACCGCCTGAGATGGGCGCCCTGCATGGAGGCATCCGCCAAGATCCCATTTGTTTGCTGCTAAGTAACTTGAAGAGAAACTTGAAGAGTAACTTTAAGTTTCTTAGTAAGAGAAACTAAAGCAAAGTAAGTTTAAGTAACTTCTTAGTTTTGCTTTAGTTTTTGTTCCGCGTCTTTTTGGGCTTGAAAATCGAAATCTTGACTCGTGTTCACTACATGGGTGCCACATGTGCTTCAAAATGACTGTTCGAATGCACTCGAAACGGGGCAATGGTGGCCGACATGGGGACCCAATTGGGGCTCATGGTGAGCCCAAGATTGAAAAATCGGCACATCACCCAAGATGGGCCCAAGATCTACCCCACACCCAACAGGTCTGGCCTGATGGACCTAAGCCACCCTCCCATCCCTCTCTGTGTCGCGAAGCGACCCGGGTAAACAAACGCATCCTGGATCACTGAGGATAAGTTCAGAATGTGTTCACAGGACTCTCCATGTTGTCCCGGATCAACTGATCTCTCTGCTGGGCATTGCACCTTCGACGTCTGTTTCTTCTTGTTCTGCAGATGTTTCAATGTCTGCAAGAGCGTCAACCGCCATGGCAGCGACTTGTAGCTGCACCTAACGTAACGGTGTCGCCTGTAACGCTATCCTTGAGCCTGCAAGGCTGCCCTGGTGCTGGTGTGTTGTTCGAAGTCAGAGCCAGAGACATCTGAAGTTTGACATCTGAAGTTTGACAAGTTGGTCAAACACTTTGGTCCTTGGAGTCCTTGCAGAGTTTGACCTATCGTGTTCAACGTGTCCAACGATGCTCCCCATCCTCCCCAAACAGGACACCTCCTGTGCACGGAGCAGCAAGGCTTCCTGCGGACTCAAACACTGGGGATGCTCCAGTTGAAACCGCTCTCCAAGACTGCCTGAAATGCTCGTCACATCCCAGGACAGAGCTGAAACAGCAAAAACCAGTGAGTATTACCGTAAGTATGAGCAAAGCTATGCAAATACAAAGTGCATCAACTTCCGCCCCAACAGTTTTTCGCCCTGCAAAAGTTGTCACTTCGCTGCACCGCAAGCCTCAGGCCGGGACAGTGCCCCAAAGCAGAGATGCTTCCATGCCCTACATCTGTAACCCGCAGACACATCCCATTTTTGCCTGACTGCTAGTGATTTTTGTGTGGGAATTCTTTGATTCTGTTTGTTCGCGGCTGGAAAATTCCATTCCATTCAATGTTTGTTTGTTTTTTTGTTTGTTTGTTTGTTTGTTTGTTTGTTTGTTTGTTTGTTTGTTTGTTTGTTTGTTTCTTTGTTTCTTTGTTTCTTTGTTTCTTTGTTTCTTTGTTTCTTTGTTTCTTTGTTTCTTTGTTTCTTTGTTTCTTTGTTTGTCTGTTTGTTTCTTTGTTTGTTTGTTTGTTTGTTTTCCTTGGATACCGCTATCGTGTGTTGACTATTCACAGCGCGAGTTACTCTGTGCCGATGTGTGTTCATGTGCCTGAAATCTGGTATGTTGTTCAGTCTGGCAGTGTTCCGTGCATGTCACGGCACAGCGAAACACAAATATAGAACAGGAAACAAGGAAGGAAGCATAGACCCCAAACAGAAACGCTTCAATTTCAACTCGTTTCTTGCCATCAAAGGGACCCCGGCGCACTCCGAGCAGTCGAAACCGCTCT
>VSDK01027421.1:37623-62815 GCA_009767595.1 Symbiodinium kawagutii
TCTTCAGAACCACAAAAAATTAGCACCGGATCCCCCTGCCACATGGATTGAAGCAGGACCAGGAGAGGGAGATGCCGAGGGGGCCCTGGCCGCCCACAGTCGACCCGTTGTTCTCGACAACCAACAAGCGTTGGCTCTAACGTCTGAGAGGAGAGAAGTGAACCCGGCATCCGGCAACCTGATGGTCACTGAGCAACACAAAGGTGGAGGATCTCTTAACAAAAGACAAGGGGAACAAAAAAAGATCATAGAAGATCTCATAGACCCCAAGATAAGAAAAAAAATCAGAACTGTGCATCTTTCGGCAGCGACACCTGGTGGCACACACATCCGTGGCACCCCACCAGTGCCCCCCGGCACGAGCACGCAAACTATGGGACAGCATCAGAGGCAGCACCGCGCAAGGAAATGGTGGACAGCATGGCGGCACCCGATAGCACAATGGCTAGCGCAGCAGGCGCGGTATGAATTATGCTACGCTATCTGGTAAAAGCTGTGGTGACATGTGGTATCAATGAACACTCCTAAGCAAACCAAAATTACTAAATGAAAATTTAAGTAAAATTATTGGAATGTGTATTAAATTTACTTCCTAAGCAAACCAGGCTCAATAAAAAACAGGCTCAAGAAAACTGTGTCAGGGAAGAACTGGGTGTACCATTGACCTAGGCACAAAAAAGTGTTCCTTGAACAAACAAAACCCACCGGCAGGAAAGAAAATATACAATACATATTCACACCTAAATTAAATGTATGTAATCAAATAGAATCATATAGATATTATACCGTCATAGATCCCAAATAGCAGGAAAACTTCAACCTTCGTTTCTCTTCGGGAAATGCTACCAGCCTTTGGTGACCCATCTCTCAACATGGGCACCACATGGCGCCCTGCACGTGGCAACGGCATGCGCTGCCCTTCCGCAAAAAGCGTGGAAGGCATCCTAACACCGGTGGCAGCACCCGAGTTGCACCAGCACCCGGCTTCAAAGCACGAGCGACTCTTCCTACGAAGTAAGAACTCAATCGCCTCTTTGGTCGTTGTCTGCAAGGAGGGCATGTAGGGCATCGACAAAATCAATTGTCACATGACGTCCATCAACATGTCTGTCGCTGTGACCAAGTCGATCCTGGAAACAACATGTTACTGCAAACCAGTGGCTGCATGAAAGTCATGGCTTGGCGCCGCTCGAAGTTGGTGAAAAAGGATCACCAATCGCCACAGAGCCCAGCCACCGATCAACCAAGCGGCTGGCAACAGCACACCCAAGCGCATCAAGGCTCAGCACCATGGCTCGATTGAAAAAACCGCTGCTTTTTGCCGCATGTTTTCCTGAGGGAAAGCCTGCTACAGGGGACAAATAGCATTGCATAGCTGATCTCAAAAGTGGATAATCTTCGGCTAGTGTAACGCTGACAGCATACTTGAGGCCAGGGGTAGGTGGCGAAAGCTAGCATGGCAACTGACCTGACTGGAAAAACAAACAACACGATGAAGCATGCATTCATTTTTAGTGAAGAAAACCGCAGCAAGTGGAAACTGTAGTGCAGCACACACGGCACTGGGGGGAATTGAGCCTACTGAAGCGGAGGGGGGGCATAATTGAATTATTCAATTACTTGTCACTTTTGGAGGGTCTGTCCCTGCCAGTTACTTGATAAAGCAAGAGCAACTTCAGCTAGCTGACGCTAGCTTTCGTGAAAAGTCATTTCGGAATTCAAAATTTTGGGGCGAAATCATGTGGTGACTTGTTGAGGGCATTGTTTAGGTGATCAAAGGCTGTGTTTATGCGATTCTTTGAGGGAACAGGGTCGCCCAATTTAGCCATCTTCCAGGATTCCAGAGTTTGTCGGAACAAAAAACATTCCCATGCAAACTGACGCTTAATGTTGGCTTTGCTGTTTTGGCTGAGGATTATGAAGGGTTGTTGTTTCATGAATTGAAGTTGCCTCATGATAACTTTACACGAGAGTGGTTCATAAATTCTTACGCTGGAGAATTTGACCCACACCATATGAGACCAATGCCACCATCAACTCATTGCGCCATATTGCAACCTTCCATGACTTTACTTGCTCGCCAAGCAATCATGGTGGCCCCCCAAAGTTGTGCAAGTTGGATGTGGAAGTCCGAGCTCATCAAAACACACAGTGATGACATCGTGACATCGTTGGATCAGAAAAAGAAATCCCAAAGTCGTGGAAGGCCCCACTGTTTTTTCCCAAGGGGCCCCACTTCTTCAGTCTTCAAAACCCCCAGCTGGTTTTTCTTAAAAACTGTTGAGATGGCCTCTGCTACAGCAATCCTTCATAACTAGCCTAACACCTGGCCTTTGCTTCTGAGTGTCCTAGAAATGGGTCACCCAAGCAGCCTATCCTATTCATGTCTATTCACATAGCCTATCAAATAACTTGTAAATAGACAAATCTTGTTTTGAATATAACTTTGAGCTGAAATGACTTGCAAACGTGCAGCACTTGTGTGTTGTGCAACTCTAAAATGAGAAAGGCGGGAGACATTGAAGGAATGAGAATCGTGCGACAAATAATACTTCAAAATAATTGAATGGGAATAGATATGAATCATATGAATAGATGAGAAGATCCCGGAGAGGAATCTTTGAGTCTACGAAGGACCGAGATTTCCCATGGCTTCCTGGCTGGCTTTGAAGCTGGCCGCTGCACTCGACACCTTTTGCCGACCTCTGAGAGGCGGCCAAGATCCCAGCACCGGCCTACAAGGATCCATCCCAAAGAACCCAACAGGGCCTTGAAACCCGTTCTTCAGAAGTGGATGGATCTTAAGTTTGGCAATTTAATGCAAGTCAAAGTTTGGCATGAAAGATCTTGGACCTTGCATGCAGGTTCTGATCGATTCTGCCCCTGTGTTCCCGTTCAAACGTTGATATTTGCCAGATCTGCACATGCCGAAGTTGGCATCCAACTTCCAAAGGTGTTGTTGTTTGATTCTCTTTACCTAGGCAATCCATCCTCTTGGCAATACAGAGGCATTGCTGCGACCATTGACCATTACCATTAGGAACGGCGGCCAAGCAAATTATCTGCTGCGACTTTATGAAGAGATTGGCTCCTTACTCTACGGAATTTAGCTTCGCCTACTGTTTTTTGTAGAGCAAAAGTTTTAGAGTCATCTGTCGATCTTAAACGTGGGCACTAGGTCCTACCGCTTCTGAATCGACAGCAGAGCACGAAAAGCATCGTCTCTTGGGGACTGATGCAAGAACAAGGCCGGCATCATGTTGAAGACTGCAGGTGGCAACGGTACCAGCCGTTGACCGTTTTGAACCTAAGCGCACTTCCAATCTTGACGGCATTTCTACATTCTACATATCTTTACATAATTCAAGATATTTCATGATATTCCTATATATTTCATCATATTTCTACATATCTTTACATATTTCTACATGTTCTACATTCTACATATGAAAGCTCTGCAAGTCAAAGAAACGACAGTGCAAAACAGGTTCCACTAGACACCGAGCAACGGATGGAATGCGACAGCTCCTTTGTTGCCACAATCTGCTCCCCAGCACCGAGCATCACGAACGTTGTTGTTATAGTCGCCAATGGGCACCACCTTTCGGTGGGACAGAGCAATGTCATGGCAACTCGGCAACTGTATACTTGTTTGCCGCAGATTTGCTGCCAACCCAAGTGACCCCTCGTGAATGTCTGAGCCAAGTCACTCCCAACATCTTCAGGCACTCTTGCATGAACCTGCAACAGTTTCCATTGAGCCATTCATCACACAAACACTGGAGTTTCATGGGGAGAAGGCATCTTGCAATTGCCATCAGTGACAATGCGTCCAGAAAATATGAGCTCCGGGCTTGTCTTCACCCCATTGCCAGAAGGGCAAAGCACCCTGACAACGTCCATGTTCTGCTTTGTACGCACCCATGGAAGCTTTCGAAAAGACCTGCACAACAAAAAAAACATCTCAGATATCATGTGATCGTGTGACCATCAATCTAGAATCGTATGCAGGGCCTTCCTCCTTGCAACATCTGTCTTTTGAAAGGCATGGGGTCAGCTTGCCATGATGAGGACAAACATCAAATGACATCAGCTCTGTGATTTCGCTTTCAGGCGCCTCAACTGCACCATACATAGCAGGGGCATGCACAGCGCAGTTGAGGAAGAAGACTTTCCTTCAGAATCAAAACGGTGAAAAGACCTTCCATAAGGCCTGGCCTTGTGACCTTCCCCGTTGCGATCGCGAGTCAAAGCTCAATATTTCACTCCCCTCCTCCAGCTTTGCCCTACTCGAATTTTTACAGAATCTGTTCAGAAAGCTGCTGCGATTCGAGGTGGTGGCAAGCTGCTTGACCATCGGGATGCAGGAGCAAGGATCCCTGTGAAAAGGATATTTATTTCATCTTATTTTGGTGCAGCAACAACCACGTGAAACTTCCTTGTATTCATATGTGACACTGCAAAAAGATCAAGCATTTGGGTTGCATCGAAACTAGGAATCTCCGCCAAGAAAGTCTGGGAGGAAAGAAACCCAGCAATCCTAAATGTGGCTCAGACCTTTGGGTCAAATGCCCTTCAAAAAAACAAATCAAGATCTCTGGCCGACATCAACGAAATGTTCAACGCACTGCCATCCTTGCCAGGGTGCTGTCCATTGTACGGCTTGACATGCCATCTCAGTCGCTCCGGGAAAAGGATCGCGTCTGGGTCGGCCTACACTGTTGCTGCTCCTATCTTGCATCGAAAATCGCGCAAAGCTGTACAATGCTGTACATCACCATACTCATTTTGACCCGTACTCATCCACCAAGACAAACTCTCTGGAAAAGACAAGTCCGCGACTGGCCTTGACGACAAAGTCGAAGTTGTACCAGGCTTTCCCGAACAAAACATCCATCCACGTCCTGGGCATGCTCTTGCAACTGCGCACAGCTACATTTCCGTGACCAACTATAAACAATGAGGCTAAAAACCCATCCCGTGCCGCACACCAACGGACATCTGCACTTAAGAAGACCTCCATCAGTTGACAGTTGCAAATTGACAATGTCACAACGTTCATCCCCTGAGTTGCCAACTGCATAAAGACTTGAGAGTTGGCGGCGGTCCGATCCACTGACACACCCGCGGCTGTCGAAGGGAACAGTTTCGTCCTTGGATGCGGATGTTTGATGCATTGGGTGCTGGACATCTCTGTTCCTGTTCCTGTCGTGGCGCGCTCTGTGCATGACAAGAATCTGGTACCCGTCAATGTCAACGCTGTGGTCGCTGTACACGTCAAACCTGGGTGTCGGTGTTGCTCGAAAGCAACACGACAGGCTGCAGCAATTTAGAGATCGCCATTTCACTCATAGAAACCAGGACCAAGACAAGAATTCCCCTAGCAAAAATATACATTCATGATTTTCACACAAAAGGCCCAGAAGAAAATGGCCGGTAAGGAATTTCTCGTGTACCATCAAAAATTCAAACTGCATAAATCCAAACCTAGTTTTTGTGGGCGAGAAACCCATTGCATGCGAAGATGCCACTTCCGCTTTGCCGCTGCATGAACATGGTGTCCTCAGCAAAGGCAGCTGGAAAAGAAGCAGTAACGAATTGTTTGATCGTTGAAATTCAATCACGGAATCCTCAACAAAAAAGACCATAGCAAGCGCAGTCATAATGCAATGTCAATAGCTGCGACCTTCCCAACCTTCTGCCAAGGAACCATTTCTGGCCCACTGCGGGCCACAGAAAAGCAGTATATGGTAGGCCATGCTTTCTGGTCTTGTTTTGGTACAGGATATGCACCCTCGGTGTCACGCGCGGGCTCCCGCACAATCTCTACATCTGAAGCTACAACTGCTACGTTTCGATGGACCTTCGTCAGGACCTTTCAGCTGTTGGACAAGTGCCCTGGATTCAGCGCCATGGGGACAGAGAAGCAAGACAGCCATGGTGTCAAAAAGTGCACAGGCTGAAAAACCATCCACCACACTTAGAAAAGGGAATGCTGCTGATACCTGTAGCACATGTTCCGCGCGTGGGTTTGTATACACATAGTGTGCTCATGCATGTCTACAGATACATATGTATCTGTCCACATCTAACCATCTAGCCATCTATCTATCCAATCTAAGCTGTCTGATCTAACCTGATCTGATCGATCTATCTCTCTATCATATCTTGCTATAATCACAGATCCAAAGATTGAAACATTAGAAAAAAGTTCTTTGATTCCACTTCCGGTACAACCCCCCTGAAAAGTCTACCATTTTGTGATTTTCTGCGGTATTTGCAAATATTTGCGATGTTTTGGTTGAGATTTCAAAGGCAGGGGTGGCAGTATTGAATAGCTGATCTTTAATCGTGACATTTAAGTGTTGCCTGATGAATAATATCTACATATGTGTGGCTTATTTAAATATGCGCTATTTGATGATGCGTTATTTGTTTGTGTTTGATTTAATGACGTCTTGTGTGATTATGGCCATTTTATAATTTGTCTTATCGAATTATCGCCTACACCTAACTATTCTATCTTAGCACACTTTAACTAATTATGCACAATTTTCTCTCATTGAACAATTCTATTTGATCTTGCCTCATGAACTATTCCCCAATTATTTTTGGCCTGTGTAATTTGGCTTCATTGAATTATGCCCTAGTTGATTATGGTTCATCTAAGTGTTCCCTATTGGATTGTTTCTATCTAATTATACCCTATCTAATCATGTCCTATATTTGCCGTATCTAAGAATCCTCTAATTGTTGGTTGTTCAATGTTCACCTATTTGATCATGCCCTCTTTTTAGCTACTTTTATTTAAGTATGGTCTGTTTAGTTGCGGCCTACTTAATCATGTTTTATCTAATCATATGTAATATGTGATTATAGCATGTTCAAATATCCCCTTCTTGATGGTAGCTCGTTTAATCATTTTTTGATAAAATTATGCCCTATATTCTGTTTAGTCCGTGATTGTGGCCTTTACAACTGTGCCTCCTCTCTAATCATTTCCATGTAATTATGCAGCAATGTATGGTATCCTGTATTGTGCCTATTGAATAACGTTTATCTGATTATGTCTATTTAATTACAGCTTATTTCATTATACTTGAATTGTGCCCTAGTTACTTATGCGTTATTGGAGTATGTGCGACGTAATTGTAGCCTATTCCAATATGCTTTGCTTCATAATTCCTGATATTTGGACTGTTTTATTCTGCCCTATACTTGGCCTAATTACCTATGCCCTAACTGTGCTCTATTTGATTGCCATGTAGGTAAGTATGATTTGCGTATTCTCTATACTACTATAATCAAAAAATGATATTTTGAAACTTGCGCGATCGGTCACAACGCCCAGGCATCCTGCCATGAATTCATAAAAATCACTGCTCTTGGAGGACCAGTTTATAGCTTAGGACCAATTACTGTTTGTACCTTTGCTATTGTTCTTAAGCTGCAATCCAATAAATTTCTAGATCGGCGTTGCACATGTAGGGCCCCATCAAAAAAAACAATGCAATTGAGAAAACCAAAAAACAAAAATAAACCATGTTTTCATGCTCATTCACCACCCTGGAACACCAATTATATAACCATCACCATTCACCATCAACCATCAGTGACCATCAATTCAATCATCATAAATTAAACTATCCATATATCAACCAGCAAGTCGCCGTGATCGATCATCATTCCATGTCAAAGCTCTTGTGGCAAAGTGCCTGTTTAGTTTGGATTCGGTTGGGTTTTCCTTGGCTTTTCCAGATCCAAACCAGGTCTGGAGGGTGGAAAAACGTTGTAGCCCAGGGGATCAGGTCATGTTGTAGATCGATTTTGTCACCTGAACCGTTTGCAAACGTTTGCAAACGATTCAGGTGACGAAATTGTTCTAAGTACCTGGATCCTTGGACTAAGATCAGGAGAGATTCTGGGTTCAAGGCTCTTTTTTGTATCTTGAGTCTTGAATCCTGATCTCATATCGTTTGCAAACACTTGCAAATGCCGGGAACAGATTTGGTCTAAGTATCTGGACCCTCGATTCATACACACATATATGATATATGGGTGTTTATCAAAATAGGGAACCCCCAAAAAAGTTTGTTTACCACCAAAATGCTTACTAGACTAGATGATTTGGGGGTACCCTATGGCTTGAGAAAGCACCATGTGTATATGGTCCCCCCCTCCTTCAATCAGTGCTTCACCACTGGACCCTGCAGGCCAAGTCTCTGGGCAAGGCTGCTTGCAACCGTGTTTCCTTGGCGCAAGCAGCAAGCACAGATGCAACGCAACAGCTGCAACGCAACGGTCCTTGACACGTCCGCAGTGTCCGCAGTGTCCGCAGTGTCCGCAGTTGGAGATGCCAAGGAGCTTTTGGTCGGCCAAATATTTCTGGATTTCGTGTCGATCAGAAGCCCTGCAGAATCGGTTGCTGTGGAGAGAAAGGGGAATGCTTGGAAGTAGAATCTAGGACTCGACAACAAAGCTCTCCAACTATTCGAGGCTTGAATTTGGAATGAGTGGGAATGGGTAGATGACATGGTTGCATCATTGCACACGCGCCATGCGTCCTTGAGACATTTGAGTACCATTCTGGATGCTCAATGGTCCCAATCCACTTGGCCCAAAGAACCTTAGCCAAAAAGAGACCGTCCGACCAATCCCTGGTCTTCAAACATGCCGGGCTAAAAGCCTTGCCATTCAAAAGTAAAACCCGATCAACACTTCTGACCGTGAGAACTTCTTTCATCCAACGATGACTTTCCCTGTGTAGCATCTTCGTATATGAGATTTCCTTACCCAGGGCTGATGTGTCAGCCTCTCCCAACTCTTCTTGTGTGTCTTTGCTGCCCAAATGCCGCGTTATAGCATTGCTCACCAGGCAGTGCTGTGTGGCAATCTGAACTGTTGGCAGATGCCTGGGGCTTAGGATCAGTGTCTGTGCGAATCGAAGTTTGACTCTTTTCGCCATTTTTTTGTTTTAAGCATCGCAGCTTCTCCATGTACTTTTGGAATTGGATGATTCAGATCAAAGGCATCAAATGATCGCCGTACACTTTGGCATGACACCGTTTGTGCCACTGGACTTGTGTAGACTTCAACGCGTTGTCTTGGCTCCGGACATTCAACGAATGATGCAACTCCTTCGCTGAATGTTGTGCAGCCGTCATGACTACTGCCTGCCCGTCGATAGCCATGAAATCAAAAGAAAATGACAGCGTGAAAACATGCAAAAACAGCTCCAGAGTCTGAATTCAAAAAATAAAACTGAGAAGACTCTGGAGCTCACACTCTCTGTGCACAAAGAGGTGTCAGCGCCTTCATGTGCGCTGGAGACTTTTTGGATTCACCAACGTCTGAGCCCTTGGTTTCATGTGTTCAGGTTGCTTGCAGAGACTGCCTACTACATCTCTCTATATATATATATATATATGTATATATATATATATATATGGTACACCCCCCCAAAACCTACCTTTTTTTAAAGCTATACTTTGACAACCTTCATCCATATTGTTCTTGCCTAATAGATTGAAAAGTTGCCATATTTGCCAAAAGTTGGCAACTTTTCTCAGATTCAAGATTCAAGATTCAAGATCCCAATCTTGAATCCCAGGACTGGATCCAAGATCCAAGATCCAAGATTTCCAGGGACTCTTCCAGGCTAATCTTGGATCCAAGCCTTTCCCTGGATCCAAGATCCAAGGTCCAAGATTTCCAGGGACTCTTCCAGGCAAATCTTGGATCCAAGCCTTTCCCTGGATCCAAGATCCAAGATTTCCAGGGACTCTTCCAGGCTAATCTTGGATCCAAGCCTTTCCCTGGATCCAAGATCCAAGATCCAAGATTTCCAGGGACTCTTCCAGGCAAATCTTGGATCCGCCACAGAAGTTACTGGTGGGAGCAGGGTACGCCAGGTGTCCGCAAACGAGTAGCTGCCATGCTCCAAATCTTCTCCAGCTGCCACCGCAATGGTGGTGTCGCCCACCGTTACCTGGCAAACCAACAGCATTTGACGTGCTCAAAGTGTAGAGCCATTGACGGTGTCTGGAAGAACATACTGGTTGGTGGTTCACCATGGTTAATGCTCGTTATATAATCATTGTGGCAAATGAAGCTTTTATATATATATATATATATATATATGGTACACCCCCCCCCAAAACCTACCTTTTTTACTTGATGAGCATACATAAACTCGATTGTTCTTACCTAATAGACTGAAAAGTTGCCAAAAGTTGGCAACTTTGGGCAGATTCAAGATGCAAGATTCAAGATTCCAATCTTGAAAAGCTGTGGTGGCCAAGTACTTAGAGCATTTTTACCACCTGAACCGTTTGCAACGTTTGCAAACGAGATCAGATTCAAGATTCAGGATTCAAGATTCAAGATTCAAGATTTCCCCAGGACTCTTTGAGCCAATCTTGAATCCAGGATTCAAGATTCAAGATTCAAGATTTCCACAGGACTCTTTGAGCCAATCTTGAATCCAGGTTGGAACCTTGAATCTTGAATCTGGTTCTGGGATTCAAGATTGGAATCTTGAATCTTGAATCTTGAATCCGGTCCTAGGATTCAAGATTGGAATCTTGAATCTTGAATCTTGAATCCGGTCCTAGGATTCAAGATTGGAATCTTGAATCTTGAATCTTGAATCCTGGATTCAAGATTGGCTCAAAGAGTCCTGGGGAAATCTTGAATCTTGAATCTTGAATCCAGTCCTGGGATTCAAGATTGGAATCTTGAATCTTGAATCTTGAATCTGAGAAAAGTTGCCAACTTTTGGCAAATATGGCAACTTTTCAATCTATTAGGCAAGAACGATATGGACGAAGGTTGTCAAAGTATAGCTTGGGGAAATTTGGAATCTTGAATCATGACTATTATTATTACTACTGCTACTACTACTGCTACTATTACTATTATTTCTATTATTACTATTATTACTATTATTATTTCTATTTTTATTATTAGTGTTTTTTCTGTTAGTATTGCAACTATTGCCATTACTACTACTACTACTACTACTACTACTACTACTACTACTACTACTACTACTACTACTACTACTACTACTACTACTACTACTACTACTACTATTTTTCATCTTTATTATTACCATTATTAGTAACATTGCTATTAGTATTGCTTCTATTCATATTATCAAACTACTACTATTATTTTTTATCGTTTTTTAACACCATTATGATTAATAATGCTGTTAGTACTATTATTATTAATATTACTTCTATTACCATAGCATTACTAATATTATTATTAATACTATTAATACTATTGTTTTATTATTGCTATTACTATTATTATTGTAATTTTGTTTATTACCATTACTATGACTATATCATTTTAATTTTTATTACTACTATTATTGCTATTTTTACTACTACTACTACTATTATTATTCCTGCTATTAGTACTATTACTATTATTTTTCTTACTACTACTACAATTATTATTATTCTTGCTACTAGTATGACTACTATTATTACTACTACTACTATTATTCTTATTGTTAATATTATTACTACTACTACTACCACCACTACTACTACTACTACTATTACTACTACTACTACTACTACTACTACTACTATTACTACTACTACTACTACTACTACGACGACTACTACTACTACTACTAATACTACTACTACTACTACTATTATTATTATTGTTAGTGCTATTGTTATTGTTATTGTTTTTCTTTTTTTGTTGTTATTACTATTATTCTAATATTAGTTTTTTGTTGTTATTATTTTATTAATTATTGTTATTGTTTTGTTTGTTATTACTATTGCTAATATTTCCTTTGTAATTATTTCTAGTATTAGCATTCCTATTATTGTTATTATCAATGTTTGTTGTAAGATTATTATTGTTATTAGTTTTATTATTAATACTATTTTTCTTATTATTCTTATTATTGCTACTACCATTACAAATATTATTTTTATTACCATGACTGTGAATATTATTACTAGTATTACTATTATTGTTTCTATTATTACTATTTTTGCCTTGATTATTAATGTTGTTATTAATAGTACTACTGCTACTACTACTACCACTACTACCACTACTACCACTACTACTACTACTATTGCTACTACTACTACCACTACTACCACTACTACTACCACTACTACTATTACTGCTACTACTACTACTACTACTACTACTACTACTACTACTACTGCTCCTACTACTACTACTACTACTACTATTACTACTACTACTACTACTACTACTACTACTACTACTACTACTACTACTACTACTACTACTACTATTTTTCATCTTTATTATTACCATTATTAGTAACATTGCTATTAGTATTGCTTCTATTCATATTATCAAACTACTACTATTATTTTTTATCGTTTTTTTATCACCATTATGATTAGTAATGCTGTTAGTACTATTATTATTAATATTACTTCTATTACCATAGCATTACTAATATTATTATTAATACTATTAATACTATTGTTTTATTATTGCTATTACTATTATTATTGTAATTTTTTTATTACCATTACTATGACTATATCATTTTAATTTTTATTACTACTATTATTGCTATTATTACTACTACTACTACTACTATTATTATTCCTGCTATTAGTACTATTACTACTATTTTTATTACTACTACTACTATTATTATTATTCTTGCTACTAGTATGACTACTATTATTACTACTACTACTATTATTCTTATTGTTAATATTATTACTACTACTACTACCACCACTACTACTACTACTACTACTACTACTACTACTACTACTACTACTACTACTACTAGTATTCTTATGATTACTACTACTACTAATATTAATATTATTATTGCTATCTTTTTTACTATTAAGATTGTTTTTAATCCTACCACTACTTCGATGATTATTACTACTACTATGGACAAAGGCAAAAAACATGATAAATATGGTGATAAGAGTAAAAAAAGTAGGTTTTGGGGGGGGTGTAGCATATATATATATATATATATTTATTTGTTTAAATATATATACAGCCATATAGTCTGTATAATTCATCTTCCACAGACGCAATGCAACCAGGAGACATGTCCATAAAAGAATACCAGGAGCACCCCAGCCACAAATAGCACCAAGCTGCCAGCCTGGCGTAAGGGAAACCTTTGATTTCGAACACCTTCACTGTTCTATTGCAAGAGTTGTTGACATCGCTGTATCAACGAGTCATGAACTCTGAAGGGAAGAAGCCACTGAGCACCAACCAATGTGAATGCAACCGAGAGTTCGAATTGGAAGTGTGAAGAAATGCATTGCCAACAGAAGTCTATTGAGTTAAATGTAGTGAGTCGTCTCATGTATTGAATTCAATGCATTGAGTTAAATGCACTCAGTCCAATGTATATTTAGTCTGATGTATTTAGACATGATCGGAAGAAGTGTGCCTTCCAAAATGGGCTCCAAGACTTGGTGTTTGCTGGCAGTGCTTCCTGGCAACTTGCCAAAGCAACTCAGAGTTCAAAGCACCCTTTCTGACGATCCAAAAGTGTCCCCTCAGTCGACTTTGAACTTGCAAGCAAAAATGCTCAAAAGCATTTGATGCTTGAACTCAGAGTTTCTCAAAAGTTCAAACATGTCCAAAAGCTGTAGAGTTCTAGATCTCAACGAGCAAATCCCATCCTGGATAGCGCATGACTCCAAGAGTGTTTCCTCCTTCTCACCGCCTGAGACAAAGCGCCACTGAGGTGTGCCTTGGAGGAAATATTGAGAAAATGTCATTGAGAATTTACTCAGAGAGGAGAAAGTGTCTTTTAAATTTTCTCAAAAGGCCATTTAGACAATTTCTCAATTTGTCAACTCTCAATTTCTTGCCTTCGCAATCGCAATCGGCTTGAATTAAGTTGTCGCGATCCTCACGGAGGACGTCGACGAGGACGCGAGCCATCGCAGTTGGAGGGTGCACGCGTGACTGGGTGTCGTCGAGCCTATGCTCTGCTGGAGCCTGCAAGGCCTTGCTGCGGGGCAGGTCACGTGAGTCACATGTCCAGGACGTTGCAATCTGTAAGCGAAGCCAAGTTTGAGGCAAAGGCAATGCTGTACATGCACGGATCAGCAGGGCTGGAGCTTGTGGTTGAGTTTACTTCGTTTACTTGGCTTCAACATGACTTTGTTGACATCGCTAAGTTTGCTACCGAAGAATTTGCATTTGCAAATCTGATCCAAGCACCTTAGTGCCTATCTTGTGACAAACGTCTCAAGTCTGGAAGAGCTGGATGTTTGTGCACTAAAGCTTTGTGCCCTGGCTTTTTGCTCAGTTCTTTCCCTGAAACGAGTCCATCCCAAAGCAGCCGCCACCAAGATCCAGAAGAAGGTATTGCAAACCTCGAGCATAGGCTGACATGGCAAGGAACTTGAGGGCCGGATTGTTGGACTGAACCTAGCAGAGGAATAGGCTAAGCCTAGGTATGCAAGTGTATGAAAGGGGACATGGCAAGTGCCGGCCCCTCATGTTTTGTTCAAGCCAACGGTGATGGCGGTACCGAGGTGTACATCATATGTGCGATACTTTGCTAGTTCCCCGAGGTGTTCCCCTGGTCCTTTAAAGGTGCACTTTGACGAACCTCCTCTTACCTTGAAACGTTTTGGATCTTCAGCAACGTGAAACCTGGAGGAACCTCCCAGGAATCGAGGGACTAGTCGACCCCAAAAGGTGGGAGGCCACCGGGAACTTCGGCCCTGAGACCTGCCCCAGCTGATGCTTTCGTGGCTTTGGAAACCAGACGAGTTTTCGGATCTGAACGACTCAGATGACTGGTTTCGTGAGGTCAGAGGATCAACTAGCACCATTGCAGTCACAACTTTCCTTCTCATCGACTTTTGAACGAAAGAACTGGAGGAATGGCCCAGCCATAGCATCTGCTGCTTGAGGCGTACTGGGGGTTAGGACATCGTGGCACTGCTTCGTCATGTCCACTGCATCTCCACATCTCAAACACGCAAAGAAACAAACAACAAAAATATAACACCAAGTTTATTCAGTTTCAAAAGTTTCTTCAAATTCACAAATATGTTGAACACAGTTCTTGATTGAGTTATTTGGAGTTGGAACCGCACAAGTGACTTGTGAGGCTGTATAGTCGCATGCCAAGGATATGCCGACACTCGACCTGCAAAACCTGTCCTCACAGGGTCGCAACCAAGGAGCTTGCAGGTAGGCTCCGCAACAGCACAGGCACCCAAGCGGCATGCCAAGGTAAGACCAACCTTGAGATCGTAGTGAAGTTGACACGTGGATGACACTTGGAGGCATGCAACCCTTGCTCCATACTCCATAACAGGAACCACTCTCAGAACCTCCTAGTAGCATGAGTAGCGACCGCATCATTTCGTTCCAGCCGGTATTGTGTCACATTGTATCACATGCACCATTCAGCAGTCAGCATTGTGAAGCCATGCAAAAAGCCTCCAACCATTATACTTAAGGAGTGCTTCAAGCATCATTAAAGCACTGCTCTAAGCATCATGTAAGCATATATGAGCATTCAAGCATCATGTAAGCAATGCTTTCAGTTAAGCATCATTTGAGCATTTCAGCATCATACTGCAGCATTCATATCATTTTCTTTCACTGATTCGTTTCTGCATCACTGTGTCACCGCACTGCGGAGGTAGCGAAGACAGGCCATGATCCAGCTGTTCCAAGATCGCTGCGGCCACGTCATCCGTGTGAAGCTTTGAAAAGACCAAGGACCTCGGGCACGCCCCCAAGTGATATCCGAAATGAACAATCAAAGTGATAAATGATATGAACTCAATAATCAGAATCTAATATATCAGAATTACATGAAATGATATTAGGTCAATGAAGTAAATGTCCAAAGTTCGATTTCTGATTGCTATCACTATGCTGAGTCAAGTCTGTGTCTATCGTCCAGCTAGAGAGTTGAGCATTTGACCTTCCCCAGTTCCAGGCAGTTCTTGGTCAATATACGGTATAGACATCGGTAGACTTCACACATCTTAAGACTTTGGCAGTGTGGGGTGACCCTGTGCTCTCGCCTCATTGCTCCCACACATCTGCGGAACAAAGTCGAAGCATCTGCTCCCTCAAAGGCGCCTCGAAACATCCTCAGCTCTCGACGAATCGACGAATCGACGACTTCCAACGTTTGTCATTGCCGCTGTGACGCGAAAGGACGGATTCTCCACCCATAAAAGGTCCCATCACGCGGGTTTCGGCTGCCAAGCTGCTGCGTGTCAACCAAGTAGGGGCAAACGGCCATGATGCCGACACTCGAACTGCATTGTCTCGCTCTCAGTTCCAAGCGGAGCGACTCCTAGGTCCGATCTTCGATGTTGTGGCAACAAACTGATGGGATGATGCCTATCCAATGGATATACCATACGAATCCATTTGTTGTATGACATAAAAATGAATTTCAGCATTATGTTGCATGATATCAACGGAATTGGTCCCCCCACTAGAATGATCATTTGGGGCCCTAAAAGGCAATGACATGCACTGACTATATGATTCCAATGCCATCAACGTCATCGAATCATCATCTCAATCCCGCCATGGCGCTGCAAAGCC
The DNA here is from genome assembly GCA_009767595.1 of Symbiodinium kawagutii. Lineage (NCBI taxonomy): Eukaryota > Dinophyceae > Suessiales > Symbiodiniaceae > Symbiodinium > Symbiodinium kawagutii. The sequence goes on from VSDK01027421.1 coordinate 54,223, forward strand.
CAAAAGGGCCCATTTCGAGGCGCAGTAGTCACACAACCGTGCGCTGCCCAGAAAGCCTCAGAGTGGCAGCAAATGCGCCCCTTTGGTCGTCACATCAAATTTGCACTTTCGCTGCTGCCATGGGCTTGAGATGGCTTGAGAACAGTGTGGAAGAATTACATCAGTGAACATGGATTCCCTTTATGCCTCCCAAGGCGAAGAGGATTGGTGGCACGTTGGCCGTTATAATTCATTCTAAAATCTGCCAGGCTCACTCATGTTAGCAATGTGTCAAAACTTTTTGCGCCGAATTGTTTCAATGCAACTCACATTTTTCAATGGCAAACATTCCTGGAAAAAATCTAACGCTCACCAGGCCACCCATCATCGAGGAGATGAAGACTACCGCACTGGAGGAATTCAGCATCTTCGGCAGGAGCTGTTGGGCAAACCATGCGCCTTGTGGATCGAAATCGATCTATGTACAGCCCCAGGCGGTCACACAGTGGGGTCACATGGGCTCCTTGATCCTGGAACTGAATAGATTCCTATTGAACTGAATTTGCACAGTCCTTGAATTGGCTCCAAATAGATTCAAGGAATTTCAAGGACTTCTTGAAGTTGCACAATGTGAACTGAATAGATTCGATTTCCTATCCCAGGCGCTGCTCATGGTGCACAGGAACTCCGTAGGTTGCAGTGATCCTGCCCTGCCAGGAGTGGCTCTTTAAGATTTCTCACTGCCAGATTTACTGGACAAGCGGCTCCCGAGAAAGTTGGTCTCGATGGTCCTTCGCAGGTCCTTCGCAGACAGCGGAGTCTGCCTTGGATGCAAATTTCCTTTTGGCGACAAGAAGTAGAAAGACTCTCAAAAAATTGAAAAAATCGAAAATGTTCATGGGAAAGTATGTTTGTTGGGAAATTTTGGAGATCGCACAGGTGAAATCACAGGTGAGCCAAGGAGCTGCCCAGGGAGGAAAGGCTGTCCTGCCACGACCCCTGCAGAAAGGAGGAGCACTTCCGGGGTCGCGATTTTGGAGCAAAGTGAAGCCACTGCATCCTGGGAACGAAGGCATGTCTTGGCCATGTGAATATGACATATCCACATATACATATACATATACATATATATAGAGAGAGATAGTAGATAGATATAGATACATATATATATATATATATCAATAGTCCATGTCAAGCCGATTCTATTCATAGCAAGCCAATGGTCATCGAACTGATGCGCCCGTGCCTCCATGCTCACATCCACTTTGTAGGTGGACACCTGCAAGTCTTGTCCTCTGCAAATCTTTGAACATCCAGAGCGATTTCTTGGAATGTTGGCCTTCTCAGTTGAACTTTCAAGCACTCAAACCAGAAACTTCGGAGGATCTAAGACTGTTGCAGCGCCCTGGCAATTCTGACAGCAGTCCTACACTGGTTCCAAGTTTGCGAGCTTCTTTGGCCACATGGTCCATGGAATCCAGGTCCACCTGCACAGAAATCTTCAAAACATCTCCTTCTGAAGTTTCAGAAGCATCCCTTGCAGTACTTCAGCTGACACTTGGGGCACTTTCTGACGGCAATTCCTAGGGTCGCACCACGACCTCCCCACCGATCCTCCCCCTGGGTCTCCCCCTGGGCCCCGCCAGGATGAGCTCCGCAACGCCCAGCTCTGCAGCTTTCTTGGCCAAGGCTTGGCCGATGCCGTGGCTCGCACCCGTGATCTGCACAGATTTCAAACGAAAAAAATCATGCGATCAATTCATATCAATTCTATCATGATAGAAATCCATGATGGAAAAAATCTAGTCGAATTATTTGACGATCATCTCATACCATCATCATCAATCATTTATCTATCATCATTGATCATCTCCTGTATCACAAATTCATTTACCTATCATCATCTCACTAATCATTCAATCAATTCATTAATCATCTCACTAATCATTGATGAATTCCATGATCTGAAAAGATGTGCTGTGTAGAGTCTTCCTGATCCATTGCCCATTCCGAAGAAAAATGAGGGGGCGAACAGATCGAATGGCTGACATATGGGCTCCCTCAGGGATGACAAGACAAGTAGGACACAGGTAGGACACCAGTAGGACGAGTGGCTAAGATGCGTTTGCCCCGCAGTGCGCCCCGCTTTCGCCGCCGTGACAGCGCATATGCAGCCAACAGCACTGCACCACCGATGGCGCAAAGGGAGCGCATGGCGCTGGGTCGATCAGTGCTTAGCACGAAAGGACCCCAAGGGGACCCCAAGTTCCCAAGTTTGGAAGTCTGAAAGGGTAGAGAAGGGGTACAGAAAGGTAGAGTAGAAAATCTATGAACCAAAATTTGTTTAAAGTAGTAAAATCAGTCAATGGGTCATGGTAGAGCTGCAATGGCATCAGGTGGAGTTGTTTGATCACCAGTCACAACTCATGGGATGACATCTCATATCGTGCCCAATTTTTGCTGAGTGTAAAATCGATAAAGCTGAAATGACAAAAACTGAATGTGGGTGTCGACTTTGAGCAATGATACCCACAAACTTCTAAAGCCAAAGGCTCAGGCAATGCATCACTATCATGTCCGTTCGTTGTGAGCATCTATTCATGAGAATGCTTTCGGCACTGACAGATTCCAAGATTTCCAAGAGACACTGGACCTTTCTAGAAACTTATGAAACCAGATACAGATCTGTACATGTGTGTGTGTGTGTCCGTGTGAGAGAGTGAGAGATCGATGCAACAGACTCGGTTCCAACATGTCCCAACTGAGCATCTACCACGGAGGTAGCTCAGTCACTACAGTCCTTCAAGCAGCCCATGGAAAAGCATCGCGCACCTGCCACCAGCTTTTGGAACAGCCCTCAGCTTTTTGGCTGATTGGGGTATTAAGCGACCAAAGTAGCAATGGATGTTTGGCATTGAAATGAGACTTGCTGGGAGTTTGAATTTCCATCACCAACTGTTCTTCTGGATATTGCGGGACAATGAAACCACTTGAGCATCAACCAATCTTCCGAAGTGCTTTTCTATGTCGTGCCACAACAGAAACAGAAATAGAAACAGCAACAGCAACTATATACCCTCCGTCTCCTTTATGTTTCAGTATACATATTCATTCATATATCTATATCTCTGTCTTGGTATTACACATATACACCTATACATACACACATGTTGATATATAGGTGTATACACCTATACAAACACATACACCAAGAAGTATACGATATATACATACACCTATATACACACATATACACCTATACTCCTTTGTATATATTGTATAGTTGCACTGCTTTGTCATGTCGGAGTGGGCACAGAGATATGGATTTTCAGCTTCGGATCCAGGCCTGGCATCATGGCCTCACGGCTGATGCGACGATGTCTTTGTCACGTCGGGCTTGGCATCTTCGGGGCATTTCAAGTAATAGATGTTGATGCAAATAATTATGTTACTGGTTATATGTATTTTTATATATATATATATATGTTACTAGTACGGTATGTAAATAGTATAATCCTTAATATAAATATATGTGTATATAACTTGGAAAGAGATACAAATATATGCACTTCAATCCATGAAATATACGTGTATATATATTATACATCATATGGTTTTGTAATCACATAGAAGACTGAAAACGTGGAAGGAAGGTTAGTTGTGAGGGCGTCTCTAGGTGGGGAGGCCCAACTGAGAAGGCAAGACGCCGTTTTTGATTCAGTGAACCAATTCACCTTCAACGTAGGGTGCATGAGTCCCGCTCCCAAAAGGGGCTGAGTTCTTCAGAGTCGAAATAAGCCGCTGTGTCCATGAATCGGGATACAATCTCATCTTCTTAGTTGGTAATAAACCTAAATATCAACAAACTTAAACAAACCCAAACAACCTAGGGATCTAAGGGTACACCATGGGTGCAAGTTGGCCAAATATGCAGCACCCAGCCGTGTTCGGCACTTGGCTGCCGGGCAGATGAGCTACACGAGGCTTGCCGGGCTGGCCCGAAACAGGCCTCCAAACCAATGACTGGCTCGAAAGTTGTGAAAGATCCAGCAATTCAGCAGCTAAAAATCCATGTATATAGTGATAAGCAAGATTTGTGTGGTAAAAAGTCGTGACTCCAAATCCCGCAACGCAACCGTTTTGAATCCTAAAATCACGACCGGGTTGCGAATCTTTTTCGCCACCGCACTAAGCGCAGGGCACTCCCAGTGGTCAGTCCCTATGTGAGAGGAGCAACGACCACTGCGAGGGATCTCGTCACCGACGAGTGGATCTCACCGAGCTCGAAGGCTCACTCAGCTTCACTCGATGCCATGATGCGCTGCTGCTTCTTCAGCAGTCCTGCCGCTGGAGACGCGTGGAGACACAGAACATTCAACAGCAATCATTGGAATCTCAATCACTTTGCATAGTCTTGAGTTGAACACTTCAAACACAAATCCATTCAGTTTCAAATGAGTACTTTCACTTTGCTAATGTTTTATTGTATTCAATGGAAACATATTTTTATCAATAAGAGATACAACCGTCTTTTACTCATTTTTTCGCTAATGTTATTTTTTCCTCCCCCTCACCTACATCTGTACTCATCTTTACTTCTATCTACAACTTATTTCCTCATGTTTTCTCATATTTTGTCTCCTCTTCTTCTCCTTCTTCCTTCCCTCTCATCCTCCTCTTCATCCCCTCTTCTTTCTCTTCCCTCCCTTCATCCCTTTCCTCTCCTCCCTCCTCTCCTCCCTCCTCTTCTCCCTCTCTCTTCTCTTCCCCTTCTCTTCCCTTGGCCTCTCCTGGGCCCCTGGGTTCTGAGCTCCGCCGTGCCACGGCGCGGCTCGGCGATGCCTTTGGGCAGCGCGAGGCGTTGCTCCAGCGCTGCAGCGGCACGCAGCACCGTGGCGTCAGCGCCGTAGGGAGCCAGCACTTGGAGACCCACCGGGCGACCGTCCTACGCAGCTTCCGAAGAAAAAAAGTTCAAGGAAAAAAACGATTTTACATAGAACATATGTATACAGATATGATATGTATATTCATGTATATTCTATGTATATCTATTGTATGTATCTATTCAATGTAAACTATTTTTCACACCCAGATTTTCGATGGCAGTTGATTGAGTTCCGAATTGCGTTCTAAGTAGAAACTATCAAATATCAATTAGATGTTCATCTGTTGTGTTTCTAGTTTCTATTGACTGAGAACTAGTTAGTCTTGTTTCTTCTGAAAAGTTGCGAAACGATTGGCATCTTCATCTTCCCTCTGGGCTTGTTGAAGCCTCTCTCATAGAGGAAGATTCCTAAATCACGTCGGTGTTCACATAGTTGTGTGTTCGAACCAGTACTATAATCTACTGCAGGTGTATATCTTTAAACTGAAAGCTGGATACCTGACAAGGAAGGGGATGAAAGCCAGCCAAATACCAGCCTCCTGCATTTCATTTGGAGGTTGCATGTGACTGTATTTGATCGGTGTGATGGTTGGTAATTTGAAAGCTGGAACGTCGAAGTCGCAAAATGATCTGGTTGAATGCGATTCATTTGCAAATGTGTAGAATTAACTTCCCCCCTTTTTTTCAATACTCAAAAAAGTAGAGGCCAGAACAAAGGCATGCTGGCAGCAGAAAAAGAAAGAACCTGCAATGCCTCTCCACAACCATTCCTAGCAAACATAGTCCACCCCCAGGCCGGCAGATTACTCTTCAAAAAGAGAGAACTGTCTAGTCCATTGTGTTTTTGCACCTCCTTTTTCAGTAAAATGTGGTATTTGCAATGTACAATGTACACCTGTGTTTTTTGCATGTTTTTCATTTTTTCCATGTCCCAAATCGCCTGTCCGTATGAGGCATTGCAAAAGCCCTGTAGTTTAAATTGCTTTGTGCAAAAGCCCGACCTGGAAAAAAGTCCAAAGAACGATTTAAAATCAAAGAAGACCCACAGCCGCACAAACACATAGACTGGAAGAACTTTGTTATTGAAAATTCAGCCCTGCCTTCAGCTCGCTTTCGTCAGAGTATGTGTACTACAATGTACTGTATTTGGTGATCGGTCTAATAATCTATACTCATCACATCTATCTGTCTGTCTGTCTGTCTGTCTATCTTTCTGTCAATCTGTCTATCTGCCTATCTGTCTATCCGTCTATCTGTCTATCATCGAGCTCAAAGCCTTGTCAAGGAACAATCACATTCTTGAGCATGACACCACAACGGCCTTGTCAAGGATAAACATGTTTCTCAGGAATAAAGCACCGGTGCCAATTTGAGGGGTGATATTACTCCTGCCCCCATGACCCCGGAAACTATCCCCACTGAATGACACAATTGGTGTGCTCACGTTCTCTGCTAGAAATTTTGTTCGCGGGATCATTGCTCTCGAAACCCTACATGTAGAATCGCGTGTTCTTGGGCATTTCTGGGGCAAAACGGAGCCTTTATTTATTCGTCTATTTAGGACTCCGAAGCCAACACAAGCCCCCCCTCTGGGTTGGCAGCCTTTGTCGTAAGAAGACGGTTGTCCTTTGTACACTCGGTGTACTTGGGTGTGTTCTTGCAACCATGGATCCTTGGAACATCTTGGGACATGTGAGGAGCCTTGTTCCATAACCCACACCTTTGTTGATCCTCATGGAGCACTTGGGGATCCGGTTCCTCTACAAGACGCCTTGCTAGTCCAAAACAGCGGTGCTGGGCCTCTAGGAAACCACAGGGCAACACCAGAGCTGGACACAGAAACCTCAGTTGCATCGGAGGTCATGTCACCTGACCTACTGAAATGCCTCCCTAATGAAATCATGTGTGAAATCATGTTCTGCGGATCACACGTCCATTTTCTCAATTCTCTGCAAATATTCAGTTGTTTGAATGTGAAGTTGTTGGAAGTAGTGAGCAACTTCACTTCACTACTTCCAACCATCAGGTCCAGTCACTCCGCCTTCTTGATTCCCATGTTCCAGTGCCGAGCGACACTGACACATTGGACGTCGGCACCATCCAACCCAGGTAATTGCAGAAGGTTTGATCCAGCAGCTTCGAAGGGTATCTAACTTCAGCATCAATGGCCGCATCCATTGTGGCAGGTACGCACAGGATATCCACAGATTTGAACATCTCCTGGACTGTCCAAAGCCCAACATCTGCAACTTGACAACTTAGAGTTTCCGGTTGAAATCAAAAAGAACCCTGGATGCAAAAATTCAAAAAATCTCTGACAATTACTTGGATTTCTGTGGGTTCTCAGCTGCAGAGGTGGTACATCCTGATCGTTACACGTTCAGTTACACGCTCACTGCCACGGCTTCCCCAGCTCCTGCAACATGGACTGCAGTTGCCGTAACTCGGCACGAGCCTCATCGGCACGTTGCTTGATGTCGGGCCCTTGCCCCTGAAGGATGTTCCTCAAAGCACAAGAACTCTCGAAGAACCCAGAAAACTCTCAGGTGATCTCAGTGTGGTCCAAGTTTCGCCAGAAACCTTCTTCAAGCCTTCCTTCATCTTACAAAATCATCCTCTTCCTGTGCTGTTGCTGTCATGAGAGGCGCAGATCTCAGCTTTGCAGACCTCTTTTGGCCAAGCATCCATCGAAGCTCCGGTTTCATCAAGGCACTCGTTGCCGGATCCACCAGTTTGTCCCCATACTTTGCAGCAAGTTGCTCAGCTCTGAGGGCGTTGAAGATTCGTGTGGCAAGTGTAGAATCGACCATGTCCTGCAGTCGACACTGAAGGAAAGTGAAACAAAATGAAGCAAGGCGAAGCAAAAAGAAGTTATATAGAAATCTGTTGAAGTCTTGGTTTGTTTTTAACATCGAGATGTGAGAAAGTGATCTGAGACGATTTTCTACACCCACTGTGGCTGTCCTCGCCGACTTCTAGAACATCGCGCTCGTTGTTTAACACCCGTGCTGCCTGACGACACATAGCCTCAACCTCTGCAGAATATTTGCAGCCCACGTTGGAAAACCCGACTTTCAAACCTAAGCCTCGCAGGGATGCAAGTGTAGCAGCGCAGCAAGTGTAGTGTGAAAGTATCTGAAAGTTGTGTGGATGCAGGTTTTGACCTAATTTCCATTCTGTTTTCAATGTGTAAGACCCACATCCATCCGCAACCTCCCCTCTGAATTTGTCTTCCCACTTAGCCTTCAATCCCTTGCTTTGCACCCGCAATGGCAGCTGCTTCAAAGGTCTCTTCACCTGAAACCAAAAAATCCAAAACATCACATAGAAAAATCTGTAGAAACAGTAGAAACAGCGAAACAACACGAAACAACCAAAAACGTGCGTAAACAAAAATTCAAATTTCTGAGTTTGCAAAATACACTCATGTAGAAATCAAAGGCTTCCATGAAGAAATCTGAGTGTCTAGGACTGTGGGGCTCCAGATGCTTCCAATCTGCATTGGATTCCATGGCATCCAGAAACAGTGCGACATCTCTGACGCTCCTTGCCATGGGTCCACTGATCGAATGCAGTCCCAGCAGTGGCCCACTGTTGGCAGGGCCTGGCGTGCGTCCAGGCGACACCCGGAACCCCACGGTGCCACAGAAGGCCGAAGGTGTACGCACCGAACCGCCTAAATCGGTGCCGGTGGCCAACCAACATTGGTAACTCGCGAGGGCAGCTGCT